>LUCH01000613.1:46624-73041 GCA_013368495.1 Paragonimus heterotremus | reverse complement strand
CTTTCGAGTCGATCGGGCAACCTGATCACTACTCACAAGCGAAAGGGGTTGAGTGGTCACATACGATAATTCGGTCGTGTCTAATGTGAGGTCAATGGCGCAGTGGTAAACACGGTTGCCTGGTCATGAACACTGTGTCCGTGGTTCAAGTCACGGCCGCAGTGGCGATGATATGCACTACTGACGATCTCTAATGAGAGCGGAACTCGAGTCTAGTGCTTTTTTCGGAAGAGGACGATTGGAAAGTCTATGGAACTGCGACCAATTGTGGGTGATGTTCAATCTATATAAAAAGAAACCAAAATCCTCTATTAATCAACAGATTTGTAGTTTGTCTATAATCTTTTTCAGTTTGTCACTAGTAATCATTACGTTGCTAGAATCACGCGCATCCGTCAATGGGCTTACTGAACAATACTTGCGCCTAGCGAAAATAACCACCTGAAGAGTAACCGGCTAAAGCCACAACGTATAAGCCGTTTGCTTTGCTCAAATCACTTTACTTACGTCCGGGTATAAACAGTCTGGAGCAACTTACCAGAGACTGTCGTAACTGCTAAATCGGTGGGGTTACTTTAAGTGAGGGCTTAATGCACACAGTCGGGAGACCAAACAGAGTATGCATACAATTTGATCAAGGAAATAACACCAGTATTCAAAAATATGGAAAATGGGACAAAATATTACAGGACGAAGGACCATGCAAAAGCTGTGTTCAGAAAAACCGAGTATCACCAAAAAAATGGACAAAGTTTCAACACCCACAGAGAAGTCTCAGCTAAACTCTCTTGATACGAATCACTTGACTCGAGTTCTCTTCTACTAAAACAGGATTTGAATTCCTGACATACATTGATGAGGCAACCATGTTGACCATAGGACGGTTGCTTTGTCTCCTATCGAGGCGCTTGGATAACTTGAGCCTTATTTACAGACGACTATGGCTGAAAGTTTGCAATTAAAAACTCCGTTGAGTCTAAGGTGAAATCAGTAGCTCGGTAGCCTCATGAAAGTATGGTCTGAGTTCATATCTCGGTCGTGGAAAGAATACCCGCTTGTCGCGTCCTCTAACAAGTGGGGAACTTGAACCTGGAGCTTCTTTTTCATACATGCGATCAGTTGTGAATGATGTTCACGCCATATAAATGAAAATCCTCTCCTATTTTATCCGTTAAGTGTCTGTCTAAAGTTTTCAAAGTTTTAGGAAACAAACTAAAATCCGTGTAAATCGATAAACTTTTGGATAGCGGAATTTGGTGATAGACCTCTGATTGGATTCAACTCCACAAAACGTTCTGGTTAGCAATTCTCGGTTTCGTTGGTTCTTCTGCAATTACTGACAACTTTGTATTAATGTAGCAACACACGCTGCAAACACCCCAAATGTTGCTATGATGAAAATTGGAAAATTTCACAGTGAACACACGAAATTACAAACCTTCAATCTGCTGGACATCTGAAGATTTCCCTAATTGTTCCTAAGCATTGTACAGATATCTCACCCCAGTCCTTGACATTTCTAGTTACACATTGCCTTCATCGATGAATACACGGATCATTCTGATTCGTAAGAGAACTATTGCAAACTGCTTCTAATAGCATGCACCTCTGTAAGGTAGAAGGCGTTCGCGAAGACTCCAGTTACTGAAACAACTAGACACGCTACTATTATCAAGGTTCACTAGTATGTTTGTAAAGGTCCAGGATCGACGGTGCTGTGGACAGACAAATCCAACTAAGTGTTCTTTTCGTCTTGAAAAGCTTCGCAACGAAATTAGCGCAACCGCTTACAACACTTCTCAGTCGCTGATGACCAACTGACTGTCTGCCCAGAGGCTGGAAACAGTTCGTGATCAAACTATTGACCAACAGCTTTGCTTCCAGTTGTCTCTACTGTAATGGAGAACTTACCAAATCACCCTCTTTGGACTAACATTGAAAACCTCGAACTCATCACAAAGGAGCAACTTAGTTTTCATAGGGAATATTCACGAGTCACCAATCGAATGGTTGCTCGTGATGTCTGGAGAAAGGCTGTAGACGCAGAACTCGTTATAGACGTGATTAACCTTGACTTCTCAAGAGCTGTCGACAGGGTTGATCACTCCATCTTGTTGTGGAAACCGAATAGTTATGGTCTTCATGAACGTTTGCTCAGCTGGCTAGAGGATTATCTGACTAAATGTAGGTTCATCGTCAAGGTGAATGGACAGTTGTCAGAGTGGTTTTCAGCCAATAACGGTTTTTCACAAGGATCAGTCTGGGAACCACTGCTATTCACTATTCTAGTTCTTGAACTACCCAGTGTAGTTGAATCATCGATATTGCTCCATGTTGATAACACAAAGCTCTAGCGAGTTCTGCATTAACCAGAAAATGTACTGATGTCATAAAACGACTCGATGTGCTTAAATCACTGGGCCATTGAAAATGACTTTCCATTCAGTGTCAACAGGTGAAAAGTTCATCATCACGTTCACCGTCGACATTTTACTAACTACTACCTTGGTGACACAAAGCTATTCGTATCAGCATGTGAAATAAACATTGGGATCATAGTGGCAGACAGATTGAGTCTGTCTTCACACTATGTAGTCATTGTCAAAATGACACAAATAATCGTGAATATTCTATTCGGAAGTCTTCCTTAATACGTCTGTTTCCATAATCCACGGATACGTTGGAAACGAACATAACAGGCCTGTCATCCTTACCTCAACAAGATTTGGCACTTATTGAAGATGTTCAGTGACAGGTCACTGGAACAATTATGGGGCTCCGAACAATCCTCTACTTGGATAGACTAACAGGATTAGGTCAACTCTCAATGAATTAGGGATATTTCAGAAGAGACTTGATTTTTGTCTGCAAAATACTCCACACTCCGAGGCATCTACTGGCACGTGTCCTCCCACTAAATAGGGATACATTTTTGGGGAGTTACGCGCTGAAATGGAATAATGGAATAGACAAGTTACTTTGGAGACATGAACTGCTTCACAATTTGAGTTCATTCCCACTACAACGCATTGTGCAACTTTGAGCTAAGACTTGAAGACCGGTGTATCAAAATGTGACATTTGTTTGCGTTGGGTACAAGGTGCTGTCTTAAGTCAAGTGGAGGGTCGGCACGTGCACTCATCGTAAATGGTGACAGTTTACATTTACCGCAACATTTTGTTTGATGCGTTGGTTGCATCACAGCTGATAGAACAGAATTCCTTATTTATCGTTGACATTTACCAAGCCGAAACGACCCTACTGATAACACGACATCCGTCACTCATTTAAACAATAGGGCAGGTGACACGACTGCGTACGAGGTAATACTCTGTAGTTGCTGAACCTGGCCTCCTTGTGTCATCGAAGTCCATGGAATATTCATCGATAATATTCGTTACCCGGAAAGTCTTGACCATGTAAACAATGATAAAAATCGACTACGCCTGATGCTAACGAATAACACCGATACTTTTCGTTCCATCAGTTAAATTGACTGAAGTACAAATTATCATAATTCGTCTTTTGAGATCTTGCTGGATTTGGGGTTAGAGAGGAATCTACTGGTCAGTCTATGACTTGCCCTGGGAATTGGAGGAAATTGGCATTAGCTGTGACTCCTGTTTCCTCTATTCGGGCTAAGGAAGTGCCTGAAAA
Organism: Paragonimus heterotremus; assembly: GCA_013368495.1. Lineage (NCBI taxonomy): Eukaryota > Metazoa > Platyhelminthes > Trematoda > Plagiorchiida > Troglotrematidae > Paragonimus > Paragonimus heterotremus. The sequence continues at coordinate 69,384 of LUCH01000613.1, read as the reverse complement.
TGCCGTGTAGCGGAATGATCACAATGAAGGAAGTAGTTGTTGAAAACAGTGAATGATTGGGTGACTAGGGCTACTAGAAAGATGTCCGGTTGTTTGCAAGGCATAACGATTACACTGCGACTGAGCAGACGCCATTAATGTGTACAGGCCTGAGACTTCAAATCTGAAAAGCTCCACCAAAGTTTGTATTTATAAGCCCTCTACGTATTAATTCTGTTCGGTTATGATGTGTCTACAATCAGATTGCTACGATCAGGAAATCACTGAAGCTGTACGCCGCGCGATAAAGTAGTGAATGGAACGTTGTCATGTTTATGGTTGTGGCCATCTCAAGCCATTATTACACAAAACTTCCATCTGAATGAAATAACAAATCAGCAAAACTCTTAACGAAAATATTAAAACAACTTGCAACGCAAAATTGGAGAAATGTTTTTATTCTTCTTTGCTGTTATTGTATGCCGTACGCTTTTTTGTTCCCGTTCCCCTTGTTTTTGGTATTCTATTTTTTGAAGTCGCTGATGTCAGCTTCGTACACTTTGCTCCGTACAATCATTTTTCAGCGCACAAATTCACGCGTTAGGGCAATTACTTCGTTGAATGACAAGCTCCGCTAACACTTCCAAATTCTCATCCCCATAAATCCATAGTCAAATTGTGTATGCAAGACAGCTGCATGTCTACAGCGGCTGTCAATCCCAGGAACAAGGAGACGTGAAAACAATTTAATCCAATGCCGAATGTGTCAGAAATCCGGGTTGAAAATGATATACGCACAAAGCCGATCCCCCATGTATTTGTTTGTTGCCGACAATTCGACACTTGACATACACACATCCACAGCACGTAAACAAAATTTGGTAGCAATTTAAGTTATACGTGATTGCCATTTTAAAAAATATGGTGACACTAATGTATAGGTAAAAGTCCGGACAAGTCTGACTGATTATCGGTAATTGGTTCATTACATTAGAACTTTCACAATTCTCCTAGTTAAAGTTAGACGGAAGCACGGTCATATTTTGGCGTGTCCATTGCCACCGCGTAGTACACTGTCTGTCTAGTATAGTAGTTTCATGATGTTGCCTTCCATACTCCCGTTCTTGGAGTCTCCTATAAAAAAAGGTTCATCTTATTACACAATAAAAATCACCTATGAGATGCACGAAATTAAGTAAGCCATAGTTCCTTGAGTCAGCCGAATTAGTGCTCAAACTGTGAATAGGAAACAAACGTGCCTGTGCTGACCAAAATCTTGAGAAGTTGTGTTCAAAATGAGATTTGATTAATAGAAACCGATCGTCAGGTATTCAGTATCAAGGGGTGTGTATTAATGGGGTTCACCGCCCAAACAGACATACCCTCAACAGAAGTCAAATCAACTGACGTACCACAAGCCCGGAACAGACCTATTGAAATGGTGCTCGAAAGCTAACATCAGTGGCAAGCAATCATTGTGAAAATGTTGAAGAGGACCCATACATGGAGGCAGCCGTACTTCGTTAATTTGATGATAACAAACTAAGTTGTACATCGACGATCATAATTGATTGCGAATAAACTCGGCCTATTAGAAACATTCAGCTGTTTTGGTCTACTAGCTCGATGATATTCAGCGTCCCACAACGATTGTATCAACGATTGTTGATCTACTCACAGTGAGGTCAGTGATTACCGTCTGAAGTTACGCGTTTCGTTCTCACGCTGAATGGCTATCGGATTTCACATAAGTTTGTGCCCGCTCAGCAGGCTGGGAAACCAACGGATGTGGGTGACTTGTTCGAATACTGGACACTGGTCCCACTAAGTCGATCAAAGTACATTTGGTGAGGGAAGGAACTAACGTTTCAGAAATTCTCTTCACATCACTGAACATTCCGTGTCACTTGACACTGGAACGATAATCAAGAACACGTGACACATTCAGGCATCATTTCAACTTGTTCAAATGTCAAACAGCTGCATGGGAGAAGAGTGAACCCCAACTAGGAAATAAGCGCATGCGGCCAATTAATTGCTTAAAATAGGAATGCTTGAATGCAACAATTCAACATTAAGATGGCTACACCTTGTGAAACTAACTAATAGAACTGTAAGTGAGGGCATGGCATTATCACTCGGACTGCTTAGAATAACAGCGAAAACTAATCAGCGGAAACATTGGTATGATATCTCACCGATGATATGTGAGGCAACAGACAGTTAGTATGCCTCTGTTTGATGAGTGATACTGCCCGTTAATGGTAAGTAACTGTCTGACATTTTGATGCACCTACTCGTCATCGGGATATAGACATCCGTGGGGTTACAACACCTAAATTAGAAATGCAACAGAACACGATGAGTCTCTCAGGTTCATCTCGTCACAGTCTGTCGAGGACATACCGTAGTGGAGCACGTTGGAGTATCAACAAAATGAAGAAGTCTTGTTAAACATGCCGGCACACATTTCTATCCACCGATCTAGAGTGTACTGTCTCGTTCGACTCCACGGTTATCTTATGAGATGATAACATTAAAAACGTCAAACGCCGACTTAGATACCTGTGTGTTACGTTTAAGATTGCTTAGCATATAACTGCGGAAAGTCTCGGCCACTCCAGTTATACTCAATAAACACTCTCGGTGGCAGGGGGTCTACACAGGCGACAATCAATAAATGGACACAGTCTTATCGTACCGTGTACCTTGTGCCACTAGTTACTAACATGTAGGTCAACTCACATCCACATGCACAATTACCTCATTGTGACCTGCAATGAACCTTTTCTGCTCTGCCAACTTTGATTGTGGTTGCTGTATGTGCTGATGAAAAGTTGACCTTAAATGATTACCGGATATGTAGCATGTTCACAATCTTTGATGTTTTGACTAATCTTGCCCATCTCGGATTGACGATTGGCACCGGTTGTGATCATAAGAACACGAAATCGTGATCACAATATTTCGTGATGTCCACCCTCAAATCCATCATCAAACCTGTGACGCGATTCGTTCTTGTTTGGATGTGTCAGGTAGATACAGTCTGAAAGAGACTCGAATCAGCCATTTTTCCTGTTAGGAATCGATTCTCTTGGAAGCTCGGTCATCATTCATGCAAGCATCGTTTGTAATCAGGTGACTAACTTGCACGATATGCAACTTGCTCATATTCCGTTAGTGAGGATGGACGGATGGATTGTCTAGTCGGAAATACTTATTATAATTAGTAAACGATGCATAGTTTGATCACCAGTTTCCGCTGGTTATGACTTCGTCATGTTACTCACTTCCACCATTTTCATCAGGTTCATCAGAGACTGAGACAGTCACCATCCATTGTTCTTACTAGTCCGCCTCATAGGCAATGTCCGAAGTATAGGTAGCCCAGGAAGTTTGATTTACCGATCCGAATGTCCTCCACATTGTTTCAAATTGAGTCCAAACAAAGATGAAATCGGTCACTAGGTGGAACGTCGAGTTGAGAACTGGCACTACAGAAACAGTGTTGTTGATCAGTTCTCTGTGCAGTTGAATAATGTTTCATCGCGTGAACATGAACTACATGTCTCAAAATAACTCGGACATAATCATCGCTACGATGGACTGAGTGACTTGGCCTTCCAAAAACCGGCAAATATACATTTTTACATACCTGTTTCCATTTTAGGCCCAAGATTTTCCATTACAAGCGACAGCAAATCACTTCGGTGCATTAGGATTTCCAAGTTAGAATCTTGGACGTGAGGGCAAGAACGCGATTGTTCCAACGAGCTAGAAGGGACAACCAATCTTAATTACAGCACTTTGCGTTGACTACTTTGATGGAGAAAGTGGTACGGGCTAGTCGACTGATGTCAACGGCTTTGTTTAATGAGGATGGGGTTAGCGATCAAGGTGGAGCACAGATCATCTGGCCCTGTCTCTACTCATTCATCTAACTGCTGACCGTATTGGTTTCTTTGACAGTTAAAGGGTTACGAGTGGTTAGGAGTTTCTGTGGATCTCACGTCCAATAGGAGTGAGGTTTAGGGTCATGGTAGACCTCGAGTCGTGATATGAGAGTAGACCAGTTTGTGAGAACATTTTCATTAGTTCTCTTGTATACATGGCTGACGGATGCAATTAGGCTCGCATCAGTCCCGAAACACGCAGACGTATTATCGAAGCATTCGAAGGAGGCGATGACTGGCGCATGGTTTCCGTTCTGAACGGAGTCAAGTGCAATACCGCTTACAAGTGGTTTCATGTGGATTGCATCAGTTATGAAGCTCAACCTTGCAAAGGATATAGGAGCAAGATTCTGACAAAATCTCAGATCGATATGTAGTTGGAGTGGAGTTCCGCAGACCCAACGACTACACTGCACTTCCTGAGATTGTGCGTCAAGGTTGAGTTTGTGAATGAGTTATCAACCACAGCGATTAGTCGATACTTGGATGGCCGGTGCACAACTGGTGAAAAGCTGTGCCAAGTGCCCGTTGGCATGAACTCAAATGAGAAGTTGGAGCTCCGACGACTGCTTACATATCGACTGATGGAGTGTTATACAAATTCAAAGACTATTTGCTGGATAGATGAGACAAATTTCAATTTGTTCTGTACGATGTCAATGGGACGTTCACTAAAAGGAACGAGAGCATGCGTCTCTGTAACAGACAGCCGAGGCCGTAATCTTCATTTGATTGCAGCTATGACATCAAGTTCGATAGTAGGCCATACGACGAGGCGGGGGGCATACAACAACAACGACCGCAAGGGCTGGCTACCAACCAGATGAAGATCAGCACACCCATGTCAGACATTGTGACGATATGCGACAACGCACTGCATCACACTGATATGGAACGTGTCTGCTGAAGGGGTATATAACAGAAGACAACTGTCGCGACTGGCACCCTATTCGCCCATGTTGAATCCAATTCAGAATGTCTAGAGCATGATGAAAGCAAGAGTTTAAAGGCAATTGTAGGTGCACCACGAGACAATAATAAACAGATATCCTCAGGGTGTGCAAAGTCAACAGGAGTGGAGAATGGAGACTCTGGAAAGAGCAGTCATCTCTGCTATGTGCGACGTCACCGCGGACCACTGTGCTGCCAAACGATGCTGTATGCAGGTGATGAATGGTGAAACGATGGGGTCATAACCGTAGACGCCCATCTTCTAACTGAACGAAGAATGCTGTATTCTGAGCAACCACAAATTGATTTTGCACTCCCTACTTTTGGAAAGTTAGCCCTGATTAACCTAATGCATAGCCTATGAGTGTGCTTATATTATGTAAGGTTTTCGTTTGTTGTTTGTGCGGCTCAGAACAACCGAGCTATCCACAGACTTACGCGTTGAAGATGATTTTGCGACGAAAAACGCCAAAACAGTGTTTCGCAGGTTTTAAAAGTAGCATGACTGTTGGGCAAAATTCACCGAAAACTCGACCAGTTGATGGCTATTTCTATTCATCCGTGTTGACCTACGAACTTCACTGAGTTTGTGATAAACGGCATGACCAACTCGCAAATGAGCTAGTAAGTACAAAAATGTATTCTTATAGTTTTTTTCAAAGTACTATTCACGTGAATGGATAGTGTATACATCCGACTAAATGTAACCACTGGGTTTTAGTGACCGTGATCTTGGGGGAATCTGAGATGTGGAAATGCAAATAACAATTACAGAGATTTTAGATCAGTTCACTCGAGTAGCGAAATTAAATAGTGTGTTTGCACGTGTTGTGTGTTAATGACCACATATTGGACTGGTTGGTCAGCTCAGGTAAGTCATTTTGCGTGGCTATGAAGAAAACGTGTAAGCTTTGAACAGAAAAACAAAATCATTGTATATCGTAACAGAGATTTTTCCTGTGGAACAGAGTTAACAACAAGGTGAGGGAAGGAACCGAACCATGAAAGGCATCAGTGAACATGACGAGTGGCCCTTGATTTCTTCAAATACTAAGTAGTACTTTCAGGAGAACCACAAGAATACATTTTGTATTTAATAGCTCAGTGTTAGTGATGCTGGTAAGTTCTCTGTGGAGTTGAACAGTATTTCACGGCGTGGACAACCTGCACGTCTCAAAGTAACGCACACATAGTCATCGCTACGATGAACTGAATGACTTGACGTTCCAACAACCGGTAACCGGAAAGTATCATGTCGAGTGAGAATTGAATTGGTATCCAGTTAGGCAATCAAGGCACAACATTATGGAAGTTCTAACAGTGGGCATCCTATCGATTTGAAATTTCACAATTTCTAATCAATTTGTTTAGTATCGTTTACGTTCATCCTTTGATGTCCTCACATGTCCAGTTCATTTCATTCCATCCTCATCTAACGGAAACTCTAGAGTCGTGCACATGTTTCTTAGATTACAACGATGCACTTGACAACACTGACAGAGTGACGTTAGGTCGCATTACCAACCAGCCTGTCATTCACTCTTCAGTCAACTTTTTCAGCGGATATTTCATCAATCAAAATTATTTTGCCTAAGTTAACGGGTAATTCCGACCACCATTCACCATGGCTACCCTTGTTATCCACACTCCCATCCACTCCTTGTTTGTCTAATGCTTCCTCTCCCTTTCTGTTAAACGTTGTCTAAACCGTCACGTTGATCATCCATCCAAATTATGCGCGTTGACGCGTCTAAACCTATCACTGGTAAGTAGCACAACAGACATCCTAATTATGGAGTGATCCACTTCAGACAAATCAAAGCGAAACCTTATTTCAAACCAACGACGGAATGTGCATGTCCCACTGTGACGTGCGTTCTACCAACTGAACGACAAAACCGTGTTGGGAGCTTAAAAAATTCGTATAGGTACTTCGTTACCCAAACACTGTGTCTTCGGTACCCACCGAAGCACTCAAGGGACGAACATTAATCACTGTCAACCGCGTTCAATCCAAAGAGCTCTGTCAAGATTATCCATCCCAACATGTAAATAACAAAGCTTTACTTCTGTTTATTTCTGGTGAATACGTAAGTGTTTTCTTTGTAACGGTATGACATGGTTTAGTCACGTTGGTAATTTCTTTTCCAAAGTTCTTGTGTTCTGCAGTTAACTGTCTTCCTCCATTCCAAATAACTCAGTCATTCGACTCCACTCCACGCATGTACTTCCGCATTCACGGCAACTGTTTATATTCTACCTGTCGTGCTTACTTCTCTAAGACATATATATATAAATTTATGGTCACCTATCACGTTGTACTGGAATTGACCGTAACTAGTTTATCGACGTCAACTTTTCCGATCATATCAAACAAACCGAAAATGTAATCTGATAAACCCTGATCTTTGTAATTCAGATCCCATTCTATATTTCACGGATTCCATGTACAAGCACCTAGTTACACATATCGGGTTTTATTCTGTTTCCGTAATTCGTTGTTTAGCTTAAACATCTGTGCGAATTAATCACAAAACTGAATCAATACTTCTCTTCAATTGATCCCGGTTGTGATAATCCGCTAACCGTTTTACGAGGTTCATCAGGATTGTTAGTGTTGTGCAGCTGATTTGGTTGACTGTCTCTATTTGCCACAAATGTGAAAATTTATTTCTAGGGGCTTGTAATGAGAAGTGTTATTGGCTTCACTTGTAGCAAGAAAATAGCTCTACTAATGTCACTACTGTTAGTGTGCTGTGACATGAACCCCATTGTGGATATGATGTTGAGAGCTAGTTAGAAATTTGCAGTACATCCGATATGATAGAGGTTTACCGACAACATACAATTTAACGGTTGAACAACAACCTACGCTGGTGATTGTTTCATTCGGATTTTTCTCTTTGTCACATACGTGACATTTTATCGAACATGCCAACTAAATCTAGACACGAGCGTCTTCTATTCCATTACCCCTCCCTCAAAACACCTGTCCAATCTCGACGGTCATTCATGAAGTAACCCGTAAACAGATAGAGCGGACTTCATTAAATGAAAATCTTTATAACCGTTCGTTCAATTTTCCACGGCTTTCATTATTATTGTTACTGACGCAAACCTCAAGGTGACTAGCTTAATTATCGTTCGTTTGTTAAAGATGTGATTTTATGCCAAGTCCATTGCTCATTTATTTCGGAGTGCATAAACTGCATCACTGAAACGACGATATATTGACAGTGTATATGTGTGATTACCGAACCACAAAACTTATGATAAGATTTGTCTGCTCGCAGTCGTTCGTTGTTCTGTGTACAGTCAGTGGAATGAATAGAGGAATTCACCAAACAATCGTAATTAACAGCTTGTCTAAAAAGAACTGTTGGGAGAATGCTCATAGAAGGCGAGTGTGACCACATTTTTGTGTGATTCTCGATCGACTTATATTGTCATTGATTTTCATGGTCACTCCTTTATAATCAATGTGTTGAGTGTGGCAAATATGTGGGCGGAATGGTATTATTTTGCAACTGAACATTAACGGAGAGTAGTTTGGTACTGTTATAGATTGAATGTGAAGTACTCAAAAACACACGTGATCATTTTGAATGCTATCCCACCTGCGCTCGAGGTGTGGGTTCACGTTTGCTCTACTGGTTTGCAGGAAAGCCAACAACATCTGAAGTGGAAACAGGAAAACATAAGTGGAATAACAGACCCGTGAAATGATGACAACCATCAGCCTATTACCGAGGTACGCATCCCTAACTGGATGGTGCCCTGGTCGTTAGTCTTTTATTGCTTGCAAATGAGAGCCTAAAATCAAATCCACCCAGTTGGCCATTAGGTGTAAATGACCAGTGATAATATGAGAAACACTTACTGCCTGAAACTCTACTGCCAGTCACCAGATATGTGAATCGAACAAACATAACCCTGTTCCAATGAAACGATACAACTGAATTCAATCAACTTGAACGGGAGTGCTGGAGTTGAATCGCTGAAATTTTCATGGAGGATCGTCATGCAATTTTGATGTCAGAAAAGCGACACGGGACCATCTAGAGGTTTATACATCACGGGTTCCAGCTCAGGATAATAGATGTACAAATGGAACGAGATATGAATCAGTTTACTCTTCATGTCTATATTTAACTTGATTCCATTTATCCCCAATCTGAATACTACGAGTACCAGTTCGTTGATCATTAGATAAACATATGGTGTGGTTATGGGGAATGTAGCAATCTAGCAAAGGGGTTATTGATAAATAACATTGCTAAAAATTAAATGACAATTTATTTTGGTCAATACACGCATGCTCCGGGTAAAGTTCGCGTATCAGACATGCAAGTAGTGAATGAGTATAAATCGGATGCACATCTCAAATGCACACCAAATTAGCTCTAGATCACTGGTATTACAACTTGCAAGGTGAAATTCAAATTAGCAGGAGTGTAAAGGTCCAATCTATCGCATTGCAAAGGACGTATGGTGGTGAAGAGAAACATTTGTTGAACAACACATGTTCTCAGGGTTATCAGCTATTGAGACAATGTGCCAAAAACTGTTTTACTCCTGACGTCTGGTACAGCTTTACTTGCCAAATTCTGTTGCCTAGCTGTTATCGTATAAAACTAAACATGAGATTAATTATGTACGTACTTCTTAGTGTGGTTACCATGACTAACTTACACGGTCATAATTTCTAATGGTGTATCGTATGAACTGATATGTCAACGCACAAACCTAGCCGTAAGAAAGAAACGTACGTGTGCTCTGAAGTATGGTCGATAACTGGTCACAAAAGATCATTTTCACCAACCGTAAACCAACAACCCGATAATTTCTATTCCACCTCATCGGCCAGAATGTGGATCTGTCCAACATGAAATAAATTTACGCAGTTCGATCCGCGCTAGGTTGTAAATGCATCAACTGTAAAAGTTATATATACCATTCATACCAATTCCTCATAACACTTTTTTGTCAGGAGTTCTATTACATAAACTGAAAATGCTTCCTACAAGTAACAATAAACAACAGAACTCTCTACCTCAAGACCATCAACAGAAGTACAATTCTGAGTGTTTACGGTTTTGTCGCTGCGTTCTTGGAATACTGTGTTATGGACTACGATGGAACGTAGATGCTGATGAAACCTAATATGGTATAATGCTGATTTTCCAAACGTTTATCGCCAAAACGTTCATTACAGAAGATATTTTACTACAAGAAACTCTATTTTATTGCCAGAACCACCGATAATTCCAAACAGGTTAAACGAGGGTCAGAGTGTTAACTCTGATCCGGACAAGGATATGCACTACTGATGAGCTCTAATAAGAGCGAAACTCGAGTCTAGTGCTTTCTTTCGAAGTGGCCTAACTGAAAGGCTTATCTGAATGCAAAGGCTGCGATCGAGTGTGGGTGGTGTTCAATTTTGAAATAACCTAAATCCCCGAACCTTCACTACTAAACGACGTAAATTGGAAGCTGAAATTGGGTTTGTTACGCATTGCTAGTCCTAGACGTTCGTTAGATTCCACACATGTCATGCCCATAGAATTGACCATGTTTGCAAATTAAAGTGTGGTCAATATTGACAGAAAACAGTAAACATTATCTTATTCAAGCAACTAACAGTCATTGTTAAGTTCTCAGTTGTTCCCCATATGTAGGCTAGACACTGGCTGAAAACAAGTTTGAGTTATACTCCTGAGTGCGTACTGGTTGGTTCGTTAGAAAGTCTGTGGGGATAAATGCGATGCACATATCTGAGGCTATGGTTCGGAAGAGGCATGAAAGTGAAACGGCCAACAAATGCTGGCTAGTGTGGCTTCAGGTGAAATCGCTGCTCACCACTGAACCGAGGTATATGTATTAATGAGATTCACTCCAAACAGACTCAAAAGCAAGTCGGTTCACCAGACTACATTAATCTCGATTACATTCTGAACACACGCTGCTACCTACATTTCAATCTCTGGTATCAACTTCGCTCCAGTGTCTTAAGATGACTTTTGCAACACAATTACTGTCTTAGTTCAGCCTCTTTTTTGACTCGTTTGGGGTGCATTCAAAAAACGATCGCTGTCAAACTGTTCCCCGCACCTTAACACGGTTCACCACATAATACATAGCTGAGAATTCCAACAGCACCGATTTAACTGGGCCTTTTTGTATAAGCTTAAGCTGGCTTCATACGTTTGTCATCTTATATTTGGTATCATGCGGAGCGTTGTGTTTGTTGAGGCATGTTTAGTTTATTTGTAGAAAACCGACCCCAAATGTGCCTGTATTTGTCTTTGTTGTGTGTAGTAAATAGTCATGATGCATTTCATACCATGACTGCACAAAAATGTCCTTTTAACTATCATCGGTTATCCATTAAAACTATCTTTCTAGGTATCGTTTAACAAGCTCTCACCTTCATTTGCACCGGATTGTTTTAATGAACTGACTTGCCGTTTACTGATACCTACTCGCCGAATCGTATTTGGCCACTCCATTTTGAACACGTTTTCTATTAGGTAATTTGTATATCCAGTTAATTCACACTCGTGATGAGGGAGCACTTATATTGTGATTTTGTCAGACAGTAGTGTATAAATTCCAATCATTTCAATCGCCTTTTCTGACGTTTTTTGGACTTGGAAGATAGTCCCGTTAACTCGACCGTCTGAATGAGCGTTTTGAAATTGTTCAGTACGCGTTACCGAGTGAGTCATTCAAAAATCAACAGGGCCGATTTAATAGGACCATCGCTCAAGATTGAAAACGTCAGAAAAGTCGTCCAAAAACAACTTAGGTTCATTCTGACTAATGAAAATTGAACTTTTCTCCCACGTTGAATATCTCTCAGCGGGATGATCAAACAGGCCAGCTGAAAGATGTTCAAAATGGAGTGACCACGAAACCTACCCACCAATGGTTACCAGTTAATGGGAAATGAACTCATTAAAACATTTATGTCCAGAGGAAGGTGAGAACGCGACAGACATATCAAATAAACGGAAATCGAATAAATACACCATGGCAGATAGACCCACTCCAAATCATTGATTTAACGATAGTTTATGAACGTTATGTTGAAGGCATTATGTTCTTTTTTTAAGAATTCGTATAATTTTATCATGCCCATCACCTCATCAGTTCCCTATATCCTTGTTTACTCGTTATTATCGAGATAGAACCGAACGATAAGTTTATTTCCCTCATGCTAATTAGATGGAAATTTGTATCCATCCGTTTATCCCAAGTCCAAATGACACGGCTAATATATCCAGTTCAATAGTTTTCAATTAGATACATACAGACGAACTTTGCGTAAAACACTGTTCAGTTCAACTTAGCAAAGGCCGTCCGACTGAGGCGTTGGCTCAAACAGTGGATGTTCACAGAGGTTTATCAACATCCACAGCAACCCAAAGAGTGTCAAGATGATTGTCTAATGTGCCTAAGACGGACATTTCCCTACATTTTCCTCTAGCAGCCACTTCCATTGGATCATCTGACTAACACAGTTCGATACATATTTTGATCTGTTTTGTATTGGACTTATATTTTGCAAACCAATCGTTGTTGTAACAACTGACCCAGTAAATAAGTCTGAGTAATGGTAAACGTGGTTCTGTTTCTATTGTTGTTTATCAGTGTATTTGTGGTTGCACTAACAAATAGCGGAAAAGATCGACTCCTTCGTTAATTATCATCACAGCTAATCAACACGATGGAACGCAGTCAATACAATCCAATATCATCGGTTTCGGAATACATCCAGTTCTCTGATAACCAGATGAACCCGACCGATTCACTCGTGTTCATTCGAAATTCGAACACCAAGTTATGGACTATCAGTGGGGTCTTATTTGTCATGCATTGAAAAGCATTTCTGTTAGCACAAACACCACTGATTCATAACATATCTTTTACACGTTAGTGAAGTTCTGACCCAAAACATTTTGTCTGTTTAGTTGTATACCGTTCATATCGTATTTATACATACGGCTTAATTTGATTTGAATTAAGTAATCTGCAGAAAAACTCGGGCGGAATGTCAACACACTATATTAAGTGTCTTCTCGTAATTTTAGTGAATTTTCTTATTTACGAAGAGTTCGTGTATTCAACACCCTGCATTCACAGTTATGGGAGAAAATTTATTAGTGTCGCGCATTACACGCAGCAAACTGAACAGAAAAACTTGGAGTTAACTTCATACGCGTGGACAAAGCACACTTGAACGATTCTAAGGTTCGACATCGACAAACAGTTGCACAAACTATAGTGTATCCAGCAGTCCAGTTCAAAACAAAGCGTCCCTCAATGGTACATTTTGTTAGCGTAAGTGAACGCAAAAATGCTGAAACTTCAACGATGAAGTAACTTGAATGTTGGAAACAAATATCACGTGACATTCGCATCAACTGCAAAATCCAGGTCCATTCGATTAAGGAAATCGACCAGCAACGTTGCCAGTTTTGCAATAATAAACGTCAATTGAGGTATGCTTGTAAACTTTTGGTCTGCATCTTAAAAACGCAAACCAAATTGACGATTTCTTACCTTAATCATGGTGTACGCTGTTCTCATTTGGGGTTGATTGGATGTTCTCTGATGTAGAAGAGAACAGAGCGGTAAGGAACTGGTATCAATTCTGTTCTATCGCAATCGGAATCTCTTCCGGTATTCGATTCAACTTGAATCACGATCTGTCTGTTACTGGGTACAGATTGGAGCTAACTAGGAATCAGGTAAATTCCTCTTCTCCATCGAAATGTCTTATGTAAGTATTATAGGGACAATTCACTAGTGAATATACCACATTACTGAAGGGTTATATTTGAAATGACACGTGTGGTTTGCTTTTCAACAAGGTCTACAAGTTGTCAGACAGACTGGTCCATCATCCGATTCATCTACTGCGGATTATAGAAGATAACGTGACCAATAGTGGCAGCTTTTCTTTCTTGTAATAAAGTCTTTCGTGCTGATGACAAAATCCAAACAACTGATTCCGGGTTTGTAAACCAGTGAGATAACATTATTTTTGAAGAAACGGCCAACTACACTTACGAAGCAAGCAAGCATGGGTATTTACAAAGCTTACACTCCATAGTTCACGATGTCATCTGTTTGCAATCAACTTGACTTCCGGTTTGACCAAATGACGGACTATGACGAACGCACACACTTCGTACGGACTCGTCAATGTCATGTCTAGAGAAGGATTACTCCGTACATTTTCTATCAAATTACTGGCGGGATTGTTAGTCAATTAATTGCTTAGAAAAGTTCATCATGTCCATGACGGGGTCGAGTCCACGAACAATTTCGAATACTCAGTTAATCGATTGCAACCGCTTCGATAAACCACAAGAATCCCGGACTACAGTGATCTTCTAGAATGATTACTGCACAGGCTGAATTGATAATGTATCCGGTTATCACGAAGTGTCCGGTGACTACGTACATTGGTCGTCTATGTGTCCCAACGATACAACTAATTTAGACAGATGCTTCTGGAGTTCAACCATCCCTCGGTTTTGCTTCCGTAACATCACCCACAACTTGGTAGGCATAATCTAGTGTGCTTTGATTTCGGTACATGCTGAATGTCAACTCCACATCTTCTGCAAAATACAGTAGGTTTTTATTGTTTAAGAAGTGAATTATTTATGATTCCAAATTTGGATAGCGACAGTGTTTTATGTTCAGTTTAAAGACAGCTCAACCATCACAAGGTTTGAAGACAAAGCATCTACTGTGCGATTATCATCCACATGGCGATGATTGTGTGAAAGTGACATTCACATGGTCAACTCCAAACTAATGAATGTTGACTAACGATCAGTTTAAAATGATTGTCTGACAGATACTATGGCTATCTTCTCATGGATTCTAAAACAGTCTACGTCTCCTTCATAAACGATGGATTTTTTCAGGTTGATGATATTATTCTTCAGTACCCGGTTACTTCGACTCGAGGTCGCAACAATTGTGACGTCTAATGCGTCCACTTTTGATCACTAATATATGACATCACTGAAACATTGTGTTGTGTACAAGAAGACTGGGTTTGTTCGGAAAAAACGAATTTACTGTGACAAGTACGTAACCGTTCCAACAATTTGTTGTCAATTCTTTTGGTCGTGAATGTGAGACCTGAGGCATGGATCCAAATCTTACAGGATCAGATTTGAGGAACTCCTACAAACCTTTATAACCAAACAAAGTGATATTTCCCTATTAATTGAGTGTCATTAATTTCAATAATCATCAAATTGCACTTTCCCATTATGCTACATACTTTCGCAGATTTTCATCTCGGTGTCCTTCATCAGAACTGCAATTTGTGCTGTTATTTACAAAAACAAGTGTATCGGTTAGATTCTCTATTTTTTATCACTGGAGTTGAAGTTGGCGACTCCAGTCAAAATATTCGATGCGTTGCACTCATACTAATACTCCTATACCTAAGTTCGTCAACTGCTTATCCCAATAAATCGCCGAGATTCAGCTTACTGATTTCAGACTCTGGTGCACTTCACGGTTTGTAATTCTACTATTTTCAGTAATCGTTATGTGATAATTATGCTCAGTACTGAGACACATAATTACCGCCTCTCATTAACTCAGGCCTAGCTTCGGCGAACACCTTAAATTGCCAGTGACTACACGAATCATGAGACACATTAGCTACCAGACCTAAGCGTAACACTGTACCAGAGCGACGAGTTGGTCATCGTCGATAATCAACACTTGTTTATGTAAATAGGCTATCTTGAATAGGTTTTTCCCTCGGTTTATTCCGACATTTTTGTCTGGTTTGCAATGCTTTGTGATTAAACTGTCATGTGACAATTCCGTAGACGAAATGAGGAGGACAGTCGACAGTGTTACTGTTCATCACATGAGCAGTTCACAAGTTGTATTTGGGAGGACAGGAACAAATGTGATAGCCTACTACAGCCCACTGACCATCATGGAGTTTCAGAACAAAAGCCAGAAATATTTTGAAACAAAATTTTGCCCATCAACCTAAGTTCACAGTCACAACGTAGCAATCGCCGAGGTGAATTTGTTATCGGAGGATGTAATCGGGTTGCACTATGGATATTGGAGCAATATTTCCTATTTCTTATTGTCCCCGTACTCCGAAAAAAACGTCTCAACAGCTGAGCACATTCAGTTTACGTCAAGGATTTTTTGTGTTACCTGCCGAATCGATTTCATCGAAGCACACCTTAAGAGAAAAGCAGTGATGAACCAGAGTTTGCTTTGTACCTAACTTGTCGAGATAGTCTGATTTCATTTCCCAATTTTCTAAACACCTTTGTGAACGAATGACTAAAAATCCATAATTCAAAATGAACAACATTCACGGTTAATCGTAGTCTTCGCCTTCAGATAGACCTTTCAGGCGGTTTCTCTCTAAAAGAAGCACAAGACTCGAGTTTTGCTTTCATTAAAACTCTCTGATAGTCCATATCCTTGCCTAAAGTGAGGTCATTGCCGTAGTGATCAACACGGTTGTCTCATGAACAGCGTGGCCGTCGTTCTAGTCCCGGCAGTGACGAGGATATGCACTACTGACCAGCTTTAATGCGAACGAAACTTAGTCTAGTGCTTCTTTTCGAAAGAGGCTGGCTAGAAAATCTGAATCTGAATGCAAAGGCTAAAGTAAAGTGTGAATGATGTTCAACTTGAAATTAACCAACTCCCCGTATACTTATCAGTAATCTAAAAATCGGAAAACAGTTTACGTTCAATAAGTTTTGTTCTTTCAACAGTACGATTTTTAAAAATATATTATAGCAGAAAAGGACACCATGTTTGACAGAGATGCCCATCACAGTACTTCAACATCACAAACACCGTTTGCCTGGTAACCTTTATTAAGTTACTTTAATCAATACTCCATGTTTATACTGTTTGAGTATTGTTCTGAATATTACTACCTATTCAAGTGATTGGCCAAGTTGAACGAGTCAATTCGATCTTTCCGGTTAACTTACTGACCATTCACATAGTTGATTTGTTTTGAAGGTACCAATGCCCGTTTACGACTTGTTTGTGAGTGTCATTGGTTCCGACAACCGCAGTTTTCTACACGTGCACGAATGCATCTTTCATTGTTGTATCAGCTACTGATCAATGATATGCAGGACTGAGTCTTAAACAGTAGATACCACATGTGAGCGTGTAGAAATTTTATAATGTATCATCTGATACGCTTGCGGGCCTGCCAAGTTTAAGATGACATTTCAAAGATGAGTAAGCTTTTGTGTGTTTAACGCAAAAACAAAATAAGGCTGACGTGACTAACAGATGAGTAAATCAATCAAATAAACTTGCAGACAAGTTGACGTCTGTTACGTTGTTCTAATTGGCTGTGCTAACTGATGGACTAATTGTAGATTGCACATGAATAATGGATTACGTTGTGTGGCACCTGTGTGTGTATGGGCTGATCAAATGCCTGAGATACACTTGCACGTATGAGCTGTTAATGTCTTTTTCGGTTCTGCGTTGAACACCTGGAGTAAACAATACAAAACTCAGGCTACTTGTTTATAGGAACTTAATGACAGTCTCTGTCCTACCATCTGTTTGATGTATGAAGTCCAGCGTTGGTGTTCAGTGAGTAGGATTTCAGTCCCAAGTTTTCTTGTCTATTACCGGATAAAGTCATCCACAAATGAATGAACTACTTGGAAGCAAAATAAATCAGCTATCAGCGACGAGTCCGCATGTAGGTATAGTCTATTCTCGTTGGTCGGATTGCAGCCAAAATCAAGACATTTCGTAAATGGTTTTCTCTTAAATTATCACGTCTGCACACTACTTGTCGTTGACACAGTTTCAGTACTTCTAGCTGGCGTTAGTAGGTTCTAGCCTGAAATGATTGAGAAATGCTATGTGAACAGTCAACCTCCTGGATCATTTGATGGGTTCGGTGGAAAAGTGACTATAAAAACGAAAGTTCAGAACTCCCGGGAGTGGCTCCACAGCTCAGCCGGTAGAACGCTTGCCACGTCTAGACATGTTGTTTCCGTCACTGGTTCAAACCCGGTGGAAGTCCAGATTTTTAGAAGCTGCTTCTCCTCTAATTTGTCAAACCTGCAACACTACTTGTGGGAATATCAAACGTTTTAGTGTTTATCTGAGTGTTTTCCGAGTTACGCGTTATTGTTCGCATTGTGTAGTGAAAGGGGATTCAACAGGATGAGGCGAGAATGGGTGGTAAGCACAAACTGTTATCATCACTGGCGGTAAACTAGATAAGATCTGATATTCTGAGCTATCGTCTATTTTCAGAGCTTATATTGGAAATGATGAAGTATTTCAAAGTGTATTTTTATACATAGTTATGATGGATCCCAAAAAGAAATCACTAGACATCTGGTCATGTAATTTCTAAAACCAAGTTACATCTCTCTCACTGTTGGAGTGTTTTGTTCAGGAATTAGCTAAAACAGCCAAATACGATGCCATTTCATGTAGATTGAACATCACCCATAATTGATCGCAGCTGTCGCATTCTCACAGACTTTCCAGTCGGCCCCTTTCGAACAACAGAAGCACTAGACTCGAGTTTCACTCTCATTAGAGCTGGTCAATAGTGCATATCCTCGCCACTGCAGCCGGGACTTGAACCACGGACATGCTGTTCATGAGCAGGCAACCGTGCTTACCACTGCGCCATTGACCTCACATTAGGTACGAACGGATTATCATATGTGAACACTCAACCACTTTCGCTTGTGAGTAACGATCAGGTTACCCGATCGCCTCGAGAGGAAACACAGTTACTGTCTGTTAACTCCAATCGATGACCGCTCGAATAGGACTTCTCTGCAAATTGAAATCACGGAAATCATTGACTCGACGATGTCATTTATTAGTCACACACACACGTATTTTAACAAAATGAAGCTCCAGTTACAGTGGAAATGTCTGTGCATCAGTAAATAAACTTTAATCACTTCATCATTCTTGTGCTGTCCAACTCTCGTCAAACTCAAAGTTGATCGTTGACATCCAGTCTTATTTGCTAACTTCCATGCGCTGAATAGGAAAAACTAAAACTTAATGAAGATTTGAAATTACGTGAGCATAGCTTGGTTAGTTGTACAAAAGCAAGTCTGTGTGATCTGAAGATGTTCTGACGATCCACACTGTATACGAGGTGACAAATCTATCCATAGAGAGATGTAGTAACAAATTAGGAGTGGAGGTTAGATTAATTCACTATCAAATTATACACAAGGAATAAGAACGAGCTCCAAAATGTATGTCAAGTCTTTTGGTTTACGAAAGATCTTTCTGAACGCCATCCAGAAGCCCGGACAAGGTTAAGATTGCCATTAATGCCCTTAAAACATATTATACACTTCAGTCGTCTTACACCTATCCAAACATTACTTTAGGCCAGGTGTTTAGTTGTCGCTGTTCTAATTTTAGTGTTTACACAGTGCATGTGAAATGACGAAGTATGTGGTTGAGACGATAAACTAACAAATACGCGGTTCAGTGTTCATAACTTGCAACTTATGTAGTTTTATGAACCACTATGGATCAGTCGATCTACTTCCAACAACCAGAAATACACGATCGTAAAAATCGATCGTTCTTCTGTCATGACCATGAATAATGTTAGTATTCAAAACTGCTTTGTAACAAATTACTTAGGACTTAATGTCTCATGATATCCAGTTGCCAATCAATACTCCGATATGTCTCGTTTACCCGTACATGGTCTCTTCAGACAGAAAAGGTGTCTGAACGGGGCTTAAATGAGTGAGGTTAGGACAGTACGAAGCAGGCACTTGCCAACATTACAAACACCACTTGTCACAAGGCGAATTAAGGAACTGTGTAAGTGCGTGTGTGTTTGGCTCATCAACATCTTGCTATTGTCATAATCTATGGCTACGGTCCCCTGGTCAATTAAAATTGGCCAGCTTGTAGGTTCAATCCAAAACAGCCTCAGTATCCTGAAATATTATGACCAACATTCTTCAGTAATGAATGGTACAAACAGAAAGTTGCGAGAATCCAAATCACCAGTGTCCAGTCAGCTGACGTTTAGTATCCGACCCTATCCAGCCTAGTGGTTGACAATGCAAGATATACGCGTGAAAAACGACATGAAGCACAACAGTACGCCATTCATTTTGTAACCTCGTGATTTAATTGACACTTTGACAAAAAAACTTTACACTTAGTTTTTTAATGTTGTATTATTACTTATTTCATCCAGTAAGTATCAGTTAACGTCCTTTGCACATTGACAATATCAATCGTAGGGTAAGCGTTGAGGACGTGGGGGCAACACTACTGAGAAATTAGGTGGGACTGAGCCGTTTTAAACTCTTGATGGTTTGACCCTAGTGTTAGGCCTAAGTTGACGTTGATAAACCGATATAACTGCATCATGCTCTCCTAAATCCTTGAATGAAAAACATGAGTGTGGATTACAATTATGTATATCCCCTAGTTCTATTGGTTGCCTATTCTCGAACATCTGTCTGACTATGAAATCCGCAGGTGCACATGAATGGTGCTCAGTTTATATTCACCAAAGCCTCCTCCACTTGCGACTGCTTCGCTAAGTGATCAATTCAAGTTTTATATTTTCACTTTACTAATTGCTGCGATGAGGACACTATTGGAGAGATCAATTTACCTATGCAATAAATAAGCATACTATTCAGCTGTAATCATTTAATGAATATTGCTACTCCCTAAGGTTGATTGTTATGAATGAATGTGACCCAATTAGTAGACCATCGTGAATTATATGCTAAAAAACCATTAGACTTGAAACAGTCACTTACCTGTTCTTGTTAGTCTATACATGGAAAGCACGTCTTCGTTCGGGCAACCTGTCACAAGACGGGGAAAAACTGGAGACCTGAAGGTATCAATGAGAACGGATAGTGTTGTTGAAAATCATTCTCAACGTACTTTCGCGAGATCATCCGACGGTGACGGTGGATATGTGAGCAGTGTCGATGGAAGGCGATACATTGGTGTTCAGTAAGAGTTACCTATAATATTTTAAGACTGCTCGGAGTGTTTGATTGATTAATAGCAGAACTGAGAAAACTCCATCAGACGATTTGGAAAAACGAACAGGTGATTCGTGATTGGTACTTATCAACAATAATTCACTTTTTTTAAAAAGGGGCCTGAAGTCTTTGTCGCAACCATAGAAACATTAGTCTAGTGTTTGTTGCGTCTAAGTTGCTAACTGGCATTACGTTGCACCGACTCACGAAGCTCAGAGAAAGTCAGATACGCACAGAATAAGCAAGGTTTCGGTCTGATCGAGGGTGCATATGTCACATTTCTACTTCGTGTCCGATCTTGGAGCATCGACATCCATATAGGCAGCCGACGGCCGTGGTCTATCAAACTTAAAGGCTACTTTTGATTCAGTTGCTTGTAAAGTATTTCTAAAACTTTCTGCTTCCCAAGGGAGTACCAGGGAAATACGTGAACCTTCTGAGACCACTGTATGTCCACTCTACAAGCAGAATGGGAGTTTACGGGCAATTGTCTCGAGCTTTCATCACTTCTAGTGATGTTCGTTGATGGCGTCCGATCTCCCCTTCCTGCTCAGTTTTGTCACGGACAACAATCTAGAAGGTACGTTCGAGGGATCCAATGACCCTGGTGTTGAGCTTCTTCCTGGCGCTACGTTGGTGGACACAAAGTGTACGGATGATATCCTGTTGAAGACATGCTGAACAAGGAAAGTGATCAAGCTGGTTTGTACAGAATGTGCATCGTACCTTCGAAGTGCGAAGTGTTTCATCAAGACCTTGGAATTCTAAATCCTACTCATTTTATCGCATGCAGTCCGCTTTATACATACTTGGATAACATTATCTGGTCAGCTTGAACTACTGCTGATTAGATATCAGCAAGGATGGCAAAGGCTTGAGTTGTCTCTTCCATCCTGCGTCATTTGTTCCGTTGAAAAGAGGTTCGGTTGTCGCTGAAAGGAAGGGTATATAATGCTTGTGTACGTTCTGTTTTGCTCTATGATTCGGAAACACGGCCTGTTCGAACTGAGGATATCGACAGACGTGCTGTGTTTGACTATCGTTGTCTCCGCCAATTAGCGCACATTACGTGGACTGACCGCGTGAGTAACATGACTGACGCCGATGATTATTCCGGAACATTTCGGATGCGTGATCAATTGGTTAATTAATGGCGTTGAATAGCTTACGATGGCGGGGTCACGCACTCCACATACCATCTGAGCATTTACCGTGCCGAGAATTATATACTGAGACCACCAACAGTTTGGCAAATCCACATGGTGGTCAAACAAAAATGTGGTCAGGAAGTATGAAGATCCCGACTGTTCCGTTGAGCAAAGTGAGTGGGTGTCGCCTACCTAGCTAGGGCCCGCGTGATCACTAAAATCATTAGTTAGAAACGTAATACGAGATGGTAGTGTGACGCCGTCAATGGCGTACCTGCCACCATATCGTTTCTAGTTCTCCCACCCAGTTCTTCATTATTATTAATAGTATTATTATTAATAGTGGTGGTAATAGTAGTAGTAGTAGTCGGCGCGCTGAACCACCTCTTCGTGGTGCGGACTGGGTGGTCTCGGTGCAAACCTTGACCGGCTAAGAGTTCAGCAACTCCAGATAGGGCCAACCACTCTACCTGGTTTTAATCGTACTGGTTACAATCGATCAAGACAATGAAACTACCGTCACCGCCTCCGTGCAGCATCTGACAGTACACAGGATAGGCGAGCGGAGTATACCTGTTCAGAATATGGCCAGATTTGCAGATCGAACGCTGACTTGTCCGCGCATACTCGTATGCATCGACGCAGGAATGGTC
>LUCH01000613.1:9425-43559 GCA_013368495.1 Paragonimus heterotremus | reverse complement strand
AATCTTACCACACATTTATGCGGGGAACCTGGCGTTGACTGTTACCACCTCTCCGACAGTTGTCTCACTATGCAGGGCGTTATTCTGTCCCGATGAATATTCTGTTAGCAAGATGCGTTAGGTGTTCTTTATGGGCTATATCAATACATAGGTCCTCACTATGAACGGGATTACATAGGATATCTGTGGGCCACAAAAACACATATTGTCAGCCAAAATTTTGTAACCTCTAGTAAAACATATCGGTCAACCCATTTCTGTCCTCGAAAACAGCCTGTTCATTCATTATTTTTTAGCTCTAACATTCGGCACATTCAATTGGCTGAACGATTCATCACTTCAAGGCTTTGGAATGAATAGAAATTGTGCTAAGATGTAAACTGGCGAAAAGTTAGAACTGGTTTCCACTGGACACGACCACTGCACTGGATTGCCGGATCCTTTTAATGTGCACAAACACAAACAAAATAGATAATCAACATTTCGTTTACTCTCATCAGTCATCGTCACCTTCGTCCTCCTGTTCATATGCAACGATCTAATCGAATTGACGAGATTACCTGGACATCCGAACTTATCAAGCACTGTTTACAACGTCTCGTGGCTCACGGAATCGACGGCCTTGGTGTAGTTCAGGTTCACGACATGTAGAGGCGGGTCCCCTTCCCCGCTCATCTAAATTTGTCGAGCAGCGAACACCAGGTTGATCGTACTCCAACTAGCCCGGAATCCACACTGCTCCTCAGGAATATTTGTCACTAAGACTTTCGTATTCAGCCGGTTCAGAAGGATTCTGGCAAGCACCTTGCCTCCGCAGCTCAGCAGAGCACATACATGTTTGGCGGCATCCGAAAAGGATCAGCCTGTCACAGTGACCGAAGTCACTGAGTTTGACCATCACCCCAAGTGGCTTGTGCTGCACCACTTGCAGTTCCACTCACACACCACGTATCCGGTGTAAACCCGAAGGAATAAGACCAGTAGATGTGTGAGTGAGGCCTTTGTGTCCAGCCGGTCAATGCTGGTTAACCAACTGAACGGTTAGCACTAACAGAAAACCCTTATCTCTCGGAAAATAAACAGAGATTTCAATGGCAAAATCTAAACTGACAATAAATATATGTAAAATGTAATACAAGAAGCATTTCAGTATACGAGTGCATGCTAGTGCATTCCAGAGAGGATAAAAATGAAAAACAAAACTCAAAGTTGGACTACGAAAAGAACAGGCAAACGATTCATCATACAGTACACCGACATAGCTGGAGAGAAGAATGGGTGGAAGACTGCAGATACCAAAGTTTCTGAAAAAAGCAGAGACTTGGTACCCAAACGACCGTAGTCTTGGTCGATGCAATCATTGTCAAAAGCAGAATGGATATACTGATAGGAACTAACTGAGCACATTTCTTCCTTCGGCACTGATGATGATGATGATGATGATGATGATGATGATGATGATGATGATGATGATGATGATGATGAGTGGTGGGGGATTTTGCTTTCCATACAGATTGAACATCACCCACAATTGATCGCAGCTGTCGAATATCCATAGATTTTCCAGTCGGCCCCTTTCGAAAAGAAGCACTAGACTTGGTCGTGCCTAATAAGAGGTCAGTGGCGCAGTGGTAAACACGGTTGCTTCATAAAAAAGCTTGGCTTGGATTCTATTCCCAGTAATGTTAAGGATACACACTTCTGAGCTGCCGTGGTTTTTCTAGACCTGAGAGCTCGATATGGTAAACGCCTAGCTGGTATGTGGAGTGCGTGATCCAACCATTGTAAGCTGTTCAATGTAATTAACCGTCACTCAATCGAAAATGGACATACTCGGTAGTATCCATCCACTTACATCAGCAGTCGCATCAGTGAGTTCGTTAGCACATGTAATCCGACGTGAATCATCATCTGAAAGACGGAAAAAGTATTCACAATAGCTTACTTTTGGCAAATACTCGTCTAGCGTTAGATTTTTCAGTACTCGTGCAACCAAAACATTCATAGATCAGACAGTATTCGACCTTCTCCTTGGCCACCTCACTCTTTTAATGACATGCAGTGATAGCAAATCTAGCTGGCACATGATTGTTTCACTTCCATCAACATGTTTCGTCAATGTGCCTAAAGTAAACCACGAAGGCGTCATCATCTCATTGACACCGGGGGTCATTGTTTGATTGAGTTACGAACTTGTTTCAAAAATTGGAGGTCAGCTTTGTTGACTTTCTTAGTTGACCACACATGATAATACACAATCTGGTCAGCGTATGTTAGCTCGTACTGCTTTTAGACGAACTAATTAGAAAACTTGAAGATTAAACAACACCCAAGTACGTGTTACGAAACCGCGTTGACGTTCTAAATGTTGCTGAGATTTTAGTGTCACATAAGTTTCAAAATATGGGCACCTCGAGGGGGGAGAATTTGGTTTTTACCATGTTAACACTTAATTGACAAATGAAAGGAAATTGATATAATCAGTCTAGGCCGAACAGTATTGAAAATCTCGGAGAGAGAGCGAAGTAGAAAGCTATACCAGTAGGTTGAGCTACAAATACTAAGCAGTTGATGTGTCCAGTGTTTACATCTCGCTAATGGTCACAGGCACAATCCATCCCAGGTTAACACATTACGCTGGTTGTCATGTTTACAGTCCTGGTAACTTCGTGTGTAACGTAAACCGAGGACGGTACGGTTGAAATCTAGTTTAGATTATTTCAATCTGATGAGTCCAGACAGGGACAAAGTCGGTCGCGATGTTTGTTTGAGTGACCAGCAGGAAATATTAGAACACTCTAACACCTCATTTGAGTTGAATGGATGTTGCAGCTCATGTGGGTATGTAGATGTGGTGTATGACACCGCATTTGTGTTTGGGTAATCGACACACTTATCGGAGGTCAATGCCAGTGTGTGTGTGTGTGTGGATGTGTGCGTGCAATACACACTAGCAGCCATACTCGACTGAGCTCTTGTCGACATTTTTGTCAAAACAGACTAGGCTTTCAATCTCTCGGATCGTGATACCACTCGAAGTGCCACATAAGCGAGTAAATCGATTGATAGACAGATAGGTCGATAGTTCGGTCATGCAGAGCCGCACTATCACAGAACAGCTTGCAGCCTAATACAGGCACACCAGCAGTGGGACCAATCAAGTGAGTAAACAGTGAGTCGGATTAGGTCAGGTCAAGTTGGTCGATACGGTCATTGAGTGGATGTGCAATCGTATAGTATTGGTTGGACTTGTAATCACGATGATCGATCCGGAATTTGAGTCACTGATTTAACCGGACCACTTAATCGTTGCATGATTTGAACCAGCATCGGGGACTGTTGTACTGTTACGGCAAACAAATGAGATTTCTTGGATTCATCCACCGGTTTTCCGGTCATCTTTGCTGTAGATGCATTAATCAAATTTGATCGTTATCATGTCGATAAATCACCTCACCCTGTTAGTTCAGTTATACACTGGTCAGGGTTTTGTGTAAGTGTGCTAGTTGAGGGCTGTGTGTTATTGCTTCTGGAATAAGAAACATTCTTAAAATCAAGGCAATGCACTGGATTTGAATTTATTGAACTTACTGCTGACTTCCACGTTTCCAGCACGCATGACGTGGGACAGTAGAAAGGTGTCTGTGTTTCTTTCGCTCAACTGCAACTCCAGAATGTCGACGGATTCCGAAGCATCGTAAATCACAACTCACTGATGTGCTGCCCATTGGCTTAGGATGCCGACTCAGTCAAGCTCCTTGCTGTGATACTGAAGCTGTTTTGCCCACGCTGATATGCACTCACATGACGTCCTTTTGTTTCACTGACCTTCATGGCCATCGTGAGATGGGTCATTAATATAGGAGTAATAGTAATAGTAGTAATAGTAATATAGGAGTTATAATATGGAGTAATGTCATCCATTTTGTGTGACAAAAAGTGTTAAACATTCAGTGGCAGTTGTCTATTTTGAAAATATAGTCAGCTGCTTCAACGCCTTCATAAACTTACATTTATTCGAAGAGTTAATGTCAGTTGTCCGAATTTACACTAAAAAAATCGTAACATGTTCTCAGAATTAAACCTCCTATAAATTGCAACTAACGGAATACCTAGCCAGCGAGTACGTAATCGTTTGTCCAGTCTTCCTCTATCATTCTAGACTTCTTTGGTCATTATCAACGTAAACAGAATACACGCTGATAAGCAGACTACAAATTCTGACCTATTTCGGCTAACTCGCATAGAAATGTTGGCATATGTTTTAACAAGGTTGAGACGGAATATTAATGAACAACTTTACCTGAACAGATTGATAGAAGTCACACAGTTGCTATTGAGGAGCTGGTTTCTTCACACAGTTTTGGCGGTGAAGTCTAAAGGCTGTTGCTGCTGCGTTATGCCTTGAGGAGATCCTGGAGCCGATTAGGAGAAAACTTACGGAATGCAGTTTGAGAGATACATTTGAATTTGTTGACCCCATCTGTAAGCTCAATGCCTCTGACAAGAAAATGCTATCCTTAGATGTTTCGTCCCCATTTACCAATGTCCCCTTGATTGAAACAATCCAATTTTTATGTGATTATATCGGAAGTCGTCGGATTTGCATCGGTCTATCTGCGACTGAACTAAAGGAGTTATTAATGTTCTGTACTAGCAACATCCAGTTTCAATTCAATGGTTAGCTTTATCGCCAGATTGATGATGTAGCTAAGGGCTCACCGTTAGGCCAGGTACTGGCTGACATCATTAGGAACATGCTCAAGAATAACGAGAATAACAAGAAATCGATGACCGAATGCTATTTTTGAACGTAGCCCTAACACGCACATCAGATGGATCGTTAAAACGAAATGTATATAGAAGGAAAACTTCCACAGCTATGTGCTGATTAGTTTGAAACGGGGCATTGTACGCTGTCTATCTAATAGAGCAGAAAGAATCTGTGCAGCTAGGCATGGTACAAGATACCCTCTATAATAATGTCCATCCTCACACATTTATTACCAGAAACCTGCAGGAAAAACCAATGCAAGTCCCAGTAAACAAGGTTGATAACACAATCTATATAATGTTGCCGTTCAAAGGAGAGGCAACAGCCGAGCTGATAATGCGCCAGCTAACTGATGCGATCGGCAATACCTACTATGCTACAAATCCTGTTTCAGCACTCCACTCAAATCGGACGGTGTCACTTAATCTGGGAGATAATATGCCTAACACTGCTGCCTCTTGTTTTGATTTGTTCATTTGACTGTTTGTGTGGTTCATTATATAGGGACGTTTGTCAAAAAGAATTCGTGAACATTGCCGGGCGTGGCTTCGCTCCGGAATAACAAAAAACATTAACTCGTCCGTTCTGGCCCACCTGGTTGACTGTGACAGACATACAGGTACGGACAAGACGCTTCGCATCGTCCACCATGCCCAGGCCATCGCGTCGAGAAAGATCAAGGGGTGAAGACGGTCGCATTCCGATTACGTCACTCAGATTTGTGTGTTCAAAAACGGTTCGTTGATACCTTGGGATTACCATGGCCAAAAAAGTACACTTAACCCACATGATGATTTGATTCCGTCCCCCCTTAACTCCTCCCAATTAACACAGACTTCATGAATTTCCGGAATACTTCCTCAATCCCTACCTGTTTTTCGTAATCTCCATATTCTTGCAATGAGGCTGATGTGATACCAGAAAGATCAGCGAAGACCTGAGTTGTCTTCGTCAAACTACGTTATCTGTGGCATCGAAAAGACGCTCGGTTGTTGCTAAAACAGACGGTATCTAGTGTTTGTCTGGGATCTGTTTTGCTTTATGGTTCGGAACCATGGCCTGTTCGTAGCGAAAATATCAACAGACTTATTGTGTTTGACCATCGTTTTCTCCGCCGATTAGCCCACATTACGTGGACTGATCGAGTGAGCAATGTGGCAGTTTGCCAGCGCATTTTCGAGAACGCTCGGGATGCGTGTTCAGTTGGTCATTTAATCGCGGTGAACAATTAACGATGGTTGGGTCTCGCACTCCACATATCAGCTAAGCGTTTACCGTACCACGCATTATATACTGGTGGTCAATCAACAATGTGGTCATGAAATATGAATACCCGGATTATTCCGTTGAGGAAAGTGAACAGGTTTCGCCTGCCTGGATGGAGTCCTCGTGATCACTCAAACCGCTGGCTAGAGACGCCATCCGAGATGGCGGTGTCTCGCAGTCAATGGCTTACCTGTATTCATACCATTTCTAGTTCTTCCGCTTAGTCTTCTTTTGTTAATTTTCAAACTTCTTAGTAGAGTTTACTTTCAGGATATTACACGTCACTGTTAAGGTGAGCGGAGGTCTCAGCCAAAGTATCTTTTGGTCAGCCTCATGGCTGCTATGATTACGAAGATAATGAATCTCCACATTCGAAATTCTGTCAGCTTGCAATCTCATACCTACAGTGAGTCGGCAATATTGCTTCAGGATTCAACTGTGGAACTGACCACAAATTTGGCCAGATTTTAAACACATCATACTAGAAAATTCGATTCCTTCATTAGACACGGTTCATGTGCTTTAATGATTTACCGGAATGTATGAATTACGAGATAAACATACACTCACGAACGCATCCCAACCTACTGGGATCAAGTTGCTGGTATTACACACAAACCCAGGTTAACGTCTAGATTGATGTTACAATCTGCCCTGCTGTGCGAACGATCTCCAAGCCTGAACTAACAGTATACCATGACTTCCAAGCCAGAATCACCTTCTGGATTAGGTACGATAACGCGGTAAACGACGTCGCATGCAAGTGTGCTCAAATGGGATAAAATCGTGGTAGAAGTAAACTGGTTTTCGTCACTACAACTTTATCGATTCACTATGTACTGTGAATTGCATTACTGATGATTCTCTTCAACGCTTGTGTGTGTACCATGATGTTTGTTTGGTTTGATATGTAGGGGTTTTATGTAGTAAATCTTATCCATCTACAATGACATTCTTAAATTTGGATTCTTCTGGTAATCGTATGTCAATTATCGTTCCTCCGATTATGGTATTTTCCAACGGACTGCTGTCTCGCAACAGTCTCGCTGCAGTTTAACTGTATAAATTGACCTATTAATCAGGAGTGAAAGGTCACACACTGTTGGAACTGACCGAAGTGAAATTTGTTGCAAAGTAGTTGCGTATAATTGCAGCTCACATGCTTGTCATTCTGTTGTACCGTTTCAGACAAGCATCCCTCAATTCCACTTGGCTCGAAATACGATAACGAACTTATAAACTAGAACAACAGTTGACTGTTAGCCTGCATTCGTCGCCACCTGATCAGACAAAAAGGTGTGAGATATTCTGTCTAGAAATATTTCTCCAGATTTGTTGAGTTGGCAGTCCACCTGGTTTCAATAATTCCTTCATTGCCAAATGACTGCGCTGACTGGGGTGAATTGAGCAGGTTAGCTGACCTGTCTTATGAACAGCACTGTAATGACAGAAAGGTGTTTGACCATCGTCTAATGTCCGTGCAATCTGGTTTGCTCTGATTTGGAAGTGTGGTCTGTTCATGACAAGAATGACTTGATCTGTTCAGTCTGATCATCGGCCATTTACCGAGAGATATTTCGAACAACCGCCTATTTATAGTGGATTAGTCAAACAAAATCGTGTAGTATGCAGTGGCGTGCTTACTGATCGTTGACTTTGAATTGTCGGGATTATTATTTTTGTTAATGACCGTAAGTAGTTGTTTTACAACGTGGTGGAGAAATGAAGTGGCTCAGATGTTTGTTAAGCGAAGTTTTGGATTTCGATTTTGAGCTCTGTTCACCCGAATCGCGGGTTAGAGCATAAACTGTTTTGATGAATTTTTTCATCTTCTCTTCTTCTGCGTTTTCGGAAGCTTTTCGGAATTCTTGCTGTCGCTGTTAGGCCGAACGTTTGTTCAAACCAACATGTTATTTGGTCTAACTCAGGGTTCTATGCGTGTGTGTTTTGGTTCGACTTAAGGTTTGTTTTGTCTGGTCTGATTTTGTGTGTGTGTGACTTGTTTGTCTCTGCAACAGTGTTGGTTTTGTGTGAGTACGCTGAATGTTTATAGGTGTATGGTTCTCGAGGCTATGCGTAGCTATTGCAATGTGATTGTGGTTGCTGCTGTCCCGCATGCGCTGACCGCTTTGAATTAGTAGGTCACCAACCTACTCTTAGTACGCCGTAGGCCAAAGGAAGACAAGTACGTTAACCCTGAGTAGGTTATATCAGTTATATCCATTTCTTCCCTTGTTTACCGTCGGCCAAGAGACAACGAGTGCGTTAGGATCAACTAGATTATATCAGTTATGTCCATTTTTTCTCTTTTTCACATCAACCAAAGACTACCGTCGTTTTGGACCCACTCGCTCCCCTCCTCAGAAAACTGGATGTCTCTGGGCTTCTACCTTACCTTGTCATCAACCGTGTTGGTGTACTGTATGGTGAATGTTTTTTCTGTTTCATTCCAATCCAATCTTGCATTTTAATTTTACTCCATATCCTCTCTAGATTGTATTAACGTACTCTCATAATGCCATGCTTATTGCGTCATATTTTCAGTATTTATCTTCCCAGCTTAGATCTTACCACTGCAGTCTCTCTCTATTTATTTCTCAAGAGATAAAGATTTGCTGTTCGTGTTAGCCATTCATTTGGCTAACCAGCATTGGCCGGCTGGACACAAAGGTGTCACTCACACACCTACTGGTCTTATTCCTTCGGGTTTACGTGATGTGTGAGTGGAACCGCAAGTGGTTCAGCGCAAGCCACTTGCGTTGTTGGTTTAAAGCTCAGGTGTCCTTTGGCTTCGGCTAATCCGTTTCGGATGCCGCCAACCAGGAAGGGAGAGTGGTCGACAGTAAGCAAAAGCTGAGGGACGGATTCCTGGATGCACTCTTTTCCCACACGAATTTCTCACAGCCCGTACTAAATGGGATTGCTGTCACGTCTCCTTGTTCCTGTGATATACAACCACTAAGACATTCAGTCACCTTGCGTGTACAACGTGACAACGACCAAAACTCTTGTGCACAATAATCTGTTGCAGACGAAGACGTGGGAACTGGCAAGTGTCAGCTAAACCTGCCAACTACAGCTGTCATTCAACTAGGAACGGTGGGGAATACCCTCGATGATTTGACATCCCTCAACCTGTCATTCCATAGGGGCTGAATTGATCAGACACACAGAGACTTTGATGAACTAGAGCTTGATGTGTTAGTGATGAGATCCACAGTGAGTGATGGATTCTTATCGGTCCAATTCGGTCGTGACAATTGTCTGTATCCACGAGGTCAGTGTGACTGTTTGACGTGCATGTAAAGGCACCCTTGTTTCTATTGTATGCAGTGAGGAAAAAAGTAGATCTTTATTCTAATGATCGAAACTGTTGTAGGCGATTGATGCACATGTCGGCCCTGTTTGTACTTTGTTCGACGGGACTGATACAACGAAATTGTATGTTGTTGTGTGATTGTGATCGTCTCTCTCGGAAGGTTTAGAGAGTGCGACATTCGCTCGAGGCACTTTGGATGTTTTGACTTGTCTAACATGCAAACATGTTCACGTTACTAATGTAAGTTTGGTAGATTTGTAAACTTCTCTGGAACAAAAGCAGGAAGATGATAAACTCTTTAAGAATCTAATAGAATGTAGAAAATTCTCCGAAAAGCACACTTGGAGAACCAATAGCTGAATAGTACCAATAGTGGTTGCGGGCGTTTGATGGAAAGCCACACAAACAGTAGTAAACAGAATGACCGAGTAATGTGGGATGGAGAATGAATTACGATGCTGTATGTGGAACGATAATTTTCTAAGTTTGTTTGAACCAATGGTTGTTTGGACAAATCACGCTATATTACGCGTCAGTGTAACATGCTCACCTTGAAGTTACACATATCCTGCTAAGTGTTTACCGATGACATCTGTCCATATATATATATATATATATATATATATATATATATATATATATATATATATATATTCCTAATTCTCTCCTCGTAACTGGTATCATCAGTTTGACGCAGAGTACGTATTACGAATGTAGTCAATTATATATGATTCAGTTTGCATGGCTAATTTTGGCCAAATTTATAGGAAATCCGTCTATCTTCCATTCCCGATGAGTTCGAACAATTACAAAACTCGTCATTTGTGCGATGAGCGATGCCAAACTGCAAGTCCATAGTGTGAATCACGCTTTAGAGAACACCGAGTGCTAGCTGATACGCACTAGATAAAGCAGTTGTTACGTTTTATTAACTCCAGGTGTGTAGTTGAAAAATCCACTGATATCTCTCTCCCCTCATACCAACATAATAGTGATCTCCACGACTTAGGTGCCCATCACACAGCGGAATAAGATCAAGTTTATCAGTTCCCCGTAACCGGTAGTGTTTGTCTGAACACCATCTAGATACAGAGCGTCGGAGGATGCTTTCGGTTCCATACTGACTGTTTTATGCTCTTATGACTTGTTTAGTTAACTAAGCAGTGACTGAATTATTTGAGCTAGTCCTATGAATTGCCACCAAAATATATTTTGTGACTGAAACGCCTGATTTTTGTCGGAAAGTTATTCCATTGTCTTCCCTTTTCTTGTGAGTTCCGACAGCTACATCAGACGGTGTGCAATTATTCCCTGCCCCATCAGCTGTTTCATTCCAGTCTGACAATGAACAACCTTATTGAAACATTTGGCTGATGGTCGATAATGTTGTTGTTCTCTCCTTCAACTTGCAGCCTGACAGTAAATTTGTTGGTCTTCGAAATAAGAAAATTCCTTACCACCGTTTGCATTCCCTACTTTTCTCACCAACTTCACATTCGTTCTCACCACCTTACGAACCCCGTTTTTTGTTTTATCGAACCACTTTGCCATTAATCGTCTGCGGCGCGAGTAGCCTTCCTTGATCTGGCCTACTCGCATGACGGTTCGCCCCCGACGTTCTTGATCCCATTGGGAAACTACTCATTTTGTTGGATGAGATTATCCTCGTGAACGATTGCAGTTTGATGCATTTTCCCTAATAGTACCGTAGATATATTCGGGTCCAATCTTGTTTTCAATTTGGAGATCCGTTTCCGGGCTGTGAATAACTGAACGATTACACGTGGATTTTTACACTGTCTACGGTACTAAATGACTGTATCCACATAGGTTTGCTTTCTGATCTCTTCAATCCCGTTTAGTTTCAGTCTGCTTCAAACCTCAACGAGACAATTTGACATGAAGTTGAATAGTGTGTCATTAAAACATTTTCAGTGCGAGTAAACTGTTGTACAAATAAACAACCAGGTAGGTTATGAATCTAGTCGTTGAGAACACTCGTTTGGATGGAATGCAGTAGGTGCAGTCACATGTCTACAACAAAAAGAAAGACATTCAACTTAGTGAGCTCGAGATATGCTAAAATAATAATCATGTGAAAGGTAAATGAATACTTGCTGGGTGATTACAATCGGTTTCAGTTGAAAATACATATTGTGACAGTTTGGAGGATGATTCAAGCACAGAGAGGCCGCCTCTTTGTAGAAGTCGGTCATGTAAAGAATAGGGATCAGATCAGTTTGGTGCAGGTAAATGTCAGTATGTCTGGCTTCAAAAATGTGGCCTGCGATTTATGTGGATACCAAGTAAACTGAGAAGAACAGCAGAGAAAAGACTGCGAGTTGAAGAGTTTTGGATGGGGTGGTGATGTGACATAACCCCTAAATTGGTTCGGTTGAATAGGATTAATAAATCACTCGGGTAAAAAATGGGGAATGAACAGCAGGCTCGTTGATGCCTGTCGATCAGTACTATCAAACCCATCAATGTAGTATAAGAAACATGTGAGTAGCTCTAGATTCTCCATCACGTAATGACGAAATAGAGTAGATCAGACAAACGTGGGTGTTAGGAACTGAGTTTGAGCGATAACTGACAAACTGGTTGGATTCGATGAGGAGATCTGAACCTAGTGAGAATGATTTGTATAAATCTCAATGCAACAGAACCGCATAAAAGCGAACAAAATTTTTTGATTCTCTTCAACGATTTGAAATGATACACACTGTTCTTCTACGGTCTGCAACCTTACGAAGTGTTAATCGCGAACTCTGCATATTTGTCAAGAACGATTATGATCCCAAAATTTTGGTTGTTTAAATGGACATCCATCAAGCAAAGTCTTCTCAAGCAGATGAGCTCACAAATAAAGGCAAATATATTGACAGAACAATGGAACTATTTGAAAGATGAAAAGGAATTATTCGTCGTCCTGTTGAAGTGACAATTAGGTTGTTCGTTATCAAGAACAAAGTTTCTGATTTGTAGAGTCTAATCCTCATGATTTACCAGTTTTCATGGCACCCTTTGTTAATCTAGTACCATGCGCATTTAGACCAAATATGAATTGTTTCACTAACGTATAATTTGAAATGAGTACTTTTTGTTTTGTAATTATTTCCTCGGTTTCTTCAAAGTCTCTTCACTCACGGGAAAGGAAGTCTTGTGGTATGAACAAGGATTTTGTCCAGCATACAACAAGTTAGTTAGCAGAAAGATGGAATATTTTGAAAAATCTCTTCAAATAAAATGCGAGTACCATCTATCATGGCCGAATGCAGTTCTCGAGACAGGTTGTATAGTTAACTCAGGGTGACGGCTCACTAAGACGTCGAAAACAAGCGCCCTCTATGAAGCCTTCCAGACAACCGGGTTTTTATTCACTATACAGTGTTAGCCTTCGTTGTTGTTCAATCGTGGTTAGAAAACAGATTGAAATCCTCCAAGACGATCTTTATCAGACCTTGCCCGAAGAAGGCAGTTTTCTGGAGAGATAATTAATAGTTGACTGGTTGCCATTCTGAGAGTGAATAATGGGAAACATTATATAATCACAAGCTTGAGTGTATGCACGAACTTCTTCTGGGCGCATAGGTCAGGGTTGTACAAGAGGTCACCATTCGGAATCTAATCATTCTCGCTCATTTTCTCGGCATTCAAACAGAATGATTAGAGCCCATCAAGTGATCAGCAATCGCGTTAGAAACTGTTTTAAGCACAAGTCAGTCGCACACTTACTCTGTCGGACAGTCGCGTTGTAGTACGACCACGAACAAACAAATGAGTAAACACCAAACCCGGTTGTAGAACATGGAGGTTTGTCTTTGACTTGTGACATTACAATGAGAATTGTACAGAAGTGCATGAGTAATTGGACTATTAGTTAGGTTGTTTCAATTGATGTTTCGGAACTTGTGATAACTCTGGCCATAGGATCTTCTTTGAAAACGAGACTACTAAGAGCACATTTTTTATCCACAGAGCGTAACCCACGTTTCGGCTCAATCACATCGCCTTCTAAGTACAACGCATTGGGTGGCTATTCCGCCTGAACACTTGTGGAAAATGTGCCTCAGTTTGAGAAGTGCCAGCAGTACATATCTTTAACACCGTTCCCGTCAGGCATCACGTAGGATTTGGTTTCTGGTTTAACGGATCAACTCTGTCGAAGTTAATGTATTAACCTCTCCAAGTCTGCTTCTTGTATGCTCTTCGTTGAATTGAGCCACAATCCCTCCTAACAATTCCAACCCCTGGAAATTTTATCTGGTTGTTGCTATCTGATTTGTCGATGTGCTTAACATCATTATGGACTGCTTTAAAAACAGAAACAACACAATTCATAATGGTATCCTCCTTAATTGCACAGAACTATCCTCTACGTGGTGTCTATAAAGTGGAAACTCTGCACTGACTACACTCAATTGATTAGTCTCCAGTTTACTCATGAAAACTTCAGTTAAGATAGAACTGATAAAAGGATTTCCAAGTGACTGACAACTCTGCTATTTCCACTCGCCGCACATGTGTTTATTCATGTCATACCAACACACTTGGTGTGCGTTCTCACTCAATAACCGCGCGATCAT
The DNA here is from genome assembly GCA_013368495.1 of Paragonimus heterotremus. NCBI lineage: Eukaryota > Metazoa > Platyhelminthes > Trematoda > Plagiorchiida > Troglotrematidae > Paragonimus > Paragonimus heterotremus. The sequence goes on along the minus strand of LUCH01000613.1, from coordinate 29,611 downwards.
TTGGCAAACACTGATCACGATCAGTTAACGTTTTATATATTAAAGCGTGCTCTACCATGTTCCGATAAACGGGATGCTACTTGTGAGAAATTCATATGGGATTCCCTACATTTGCCATGAAACCACAGATCGTGAATTGTTGACATGCCTTTTAAATAGGTAGGCTGTAGATCATCTCAACTTGGTTTGTCTAAACTACAAACCGATCAGTTTAATATACATATACCCCGAGCAGCAGACGTCACATCCTTCCGACTTTGGAAGTGTGCACTGGACATTGAATTTTCAGTGCGCATACGGCAGTATGATAAACAACATCATGTTTTTAATATGTTATAATCAGACCACGCGTTTTAGCTATCACTCATTATGGGTAATCCCCACAAGTTAGTTACTACAAACATTACCCCCTGGACCATGACACACATACACGCACAAACAGTCTTCATGAAGAGGATACCGCTATTGTTTGCACTCATCAACGGGACTCTGATCAGGTTTCTTCGTGTTGATAAAAATCTCATGTTCTCACCATGATATCTGTTACGTGCGCATCTCCACTCATTGTAATCGTTCATGAACGATCAGTGTGTACCTTTTCCTCTAATGATATATCAATCGTTTTTATGAGTGTTGTAGAAACATTCAGATGAAGTGTTCATTTCGGCTCTGAAATACACAAAGCGTCAGTCTAAAGTATGAACTCGCAGTCATTAGATGAAAATTTAGATTGTTCGCGTGTGCAGATGAACCTCGCACGAGACAAGTAACAGTACAGCATGCATTCTGTATACTGTTCATAGACCGAAATCGAATGCTTGCGGACTTATTTTATGATGTGTGGGAATTGGGGGGAAACAACTCACCTTCCTCAACTGTCTCTGTTTGAGACCAAAAATAACCGCTCAATTGTCTGTGGATCACAAGCGTAACAATACAGCACCCACATCCGAGTGTGTGCAAGTTTATTGGTTGAGGTATATTCCCGACATCGGATAGTCTTTTTAAATTGAATAACGCCAGTGTGTGTTTGGAGAATGAACATGTTGCACATCGATTACACGGTTGTATGTCTTATAACATTTTCCATTAGCTTACTAAAGTTTAACAGATGTAACTTCTAGGAGTTGTGACAAGCTTGGTTGGTTGCTAACGCAACATGTGCACCCCGGGAATTGATGTGACCGGTTTATCTACAGAATACTGTAATCTTCAGTTAGCTGATAATTATTTTGTTCTAGCAAACAGAAACTTACGCATTTTTACTCTCGGAGACGGTCACTCGTTTGTCAAATATTTGGGAAAATGGTAATGCTATTTGTAATGCAGTACGAACGTTTGACTGTATTTCATCAGGAAAAAAGGTCAAACTGCTACAACCAGCGATAACCACCGTCTCCGTTGTGAGGTTGTATAGTTAGCACATATCGGTTCAAATGCATTCATTTCAGGACATCTTCAGTACAAACACACGGGATCACATAGAAAAATGATCGATCGCTCTATCTATCGATCCATATGACCATACTGCTATCAGTATGCTGAGAGTGTGCGTGAATTACACGTCAGTCAACTGATCACTAGATTTGGGACTAAAGTAACACTTTTGGATGAGTGAGCGTACAAATTCATCGAGGTTTATGTGGTTGTCCAAAAACAGCCAAAGAGTACACCGAAGGAATTAATCGCTACGCGAAAATGGCAAGTTGTAAACGGTATAGATTGTCTACATGGCTAATTTAAAATACATGGCAGTATTTGAACATTTGTATGTAGTTAACACGAACCAACCTCAGTAGGTGACCACGATACACGAAATAAGAACAGAAAAAGTATTATACACATGAATATAGGGATTAACAACTCAAGCTCTGTCGACTTCTATTTGTTATATCAGACGGCATCCTCAAACAATGTTCACTGCCCCTTGTATATCAGTCAGTAATTCTAGAACGTGTTAATAGATCATGCCTTAATGTTAGTGTCTTCTTACCTCGAACTCAAGCCACAAGCTGGTTACCATTCTGCCATTCCCAACGTAGCCCACCACTCGGGGACAAGGCATGACACACCAGATGACGAGTTGGTATTCATAAGATGTGGCCAGGCCAACGAAGCCTGCTCAGTGGTCGACAGAATCTCTTCGTCCTAAAGACAGATGAGCGAACTTCATTACTACTGACGCGGTGTTTCAATTACTCTCTGCTGATGTTTCGGGGACACGGATGGTTGAAAATGTACACCCAGTGAATATCCTCCGTGCGAGTGGACCAAGTTTCGCAGCTGCACAATAAGGCCGCTCTCACAGTCGTGTTATACACTCGACCGAATATAATAATACATAATATAATAGATTTCACACTGCCATCGAAGATAAGAAGTAAGGTAGCCCATTTTGATTTGTTTTTGTTGACGGACTGCCGGTCGCTTCTAGAACAAAACCTTCCGGGTCTTCAAACTGCATCTAAACGATCAGGCCATTTGGAAGTGAGGCAGAAACCATTCATAATGATTCCACATATATCTAGAAGATCATTAGTGGGTGTTAGAGTACATTATATGCACGCCAGTAGACCTGAGGTTACTCCAAAGAATATCCCCAAGCTGACGGCTCCATTTGATTCTTCATGTTATTTCTGTTATCGTATTTCAAACGTCCATACACACAGCCTGCAGGCAAACAGATCATTTCTCCGTGGCTCACAAATCCTCCGAACTGTTCTTTGTCTGATGAAATCTTATCCGTTACAACAGCTACCATGCTAGAAGAACGGACATGCAGTTTAATTTCAATGAATGTAAATGGAACACATTCACGGGATTCACTGCACACTGAAAGCATTGAAAGTTCAGTTACTTTGCCTATCATTTGGCAGTCAAACAGCAAATTCACAAAAGGAATTACCGCACTCAAGGTCACCGTTATATAGCCGTTTGGTAGAAAACTTGCCCTATCCATCAGAATAATTCCCCTCAGTAATAGTTCTCCGAGTAGATTTTCAATCGACAACGTTCGCCGAAGCTAGGCTTGAATTAGTGAGAGGCGGTAATTATGTGTCTCAATACTGAGCAAAATTATCACATAACGATTACTGAAAATAGTAGAATTACAAACCGTGAAGTGCACCAGAGTCTGAAATCAGTAAGCTGAATCTCGGCGATTTATTGGGATAAGCAGTTGACGAACTTAGGTATAGGAGTATTAGTATGAGTGCAACGCATCGAATATTTTGACTGGAGTCGCCAACTTCAACTCCAGTGATAAAAAATAGAGAATCTAACCGATACACTTGTTTTTGTAAATAACAGCACAAATTGCAGTTCTGATGAAGGACACCGAGATGAAAATCTACTGAAGTATGTATAATAATCTGAAAGTGCGACTCGGTGATTACTGAAATTAAGGACACTCAATTAATAGGGAAATATCACTGTGTTTGGTTATGAAGGTTTGTGAGAGTTCCTCAAATCTGATCCTGTAAGATTTGGATCCATGCCTCAGGTCTCACATTCACGACCAAAAGAATTGACAACACATTGTTGGAACGGTTACGTACTTGTCACAGTAAATTCGTTTTTTCCGAACAAACCCAGTCTTCTTGTACACAACACAATGTTTCAGTGATGTCATACATTAGTGATCAAAATTGGACGCATTAGACGTCACAATTGTTGCGACCTCGAGTCGAAGTAACCGGGTACTGAAGAATGATATCATCAACCTGAAGAAATCCATCGGTTGTTAGGGCGACGTAGATTGTTTTGGAATCTGTGTAGTATCTGTCAGACAATCATTTTAAACTGATCGCTAGTCAACATTCATTTGTTTTGAGTTGACCATGTGAATGTCACATTCACACAATCATCGCCATGTGGATGCTGATCACACAGTGGATGCTTTGTCTTCAAACCTTGTGATAGTTGAGTTGCCTTTAAACTGAACACAAAACACTGTCGCTATCCAAATTTGGAATCATAAATAATTCACTTCTTAAATAGTAAAAATCTACTGTACAACCACTGTACGTTGTCACCGGACACTTCGTGATAACCGGACACATTATCAATTCAGGCTGTGCGGTAGTCATTCTTGTAAATCATTGTAGTCCAGGATTCTTGTGGTTTGTCGAAGCAGTTGCCATCAATTAACTGATGCCAGCGTTGGGTATTCGAAATTGATTGTTTATGGACTCGACCTCGTCAGACTAACGCGATATCGGATATTCGGTCCCAAGCTGCTGATCACTCCCAGTGGTTTACCTGTTGGATCCAAACAGCGATTACCCAACTGCAATACAATAGCGAGACATTCCTACACAGTGACGAACCACTAGCTATTGTCCGCGGTCTTCAGCCAGGCATTTTCACAAGGGTACATGTTAAATCACTGCTGAACATGCACACCTCACTAACTTTTCAGTAAATCTGGCGACTTGTCACTCGACGACGTTGCCGTATTAACGTGGAAACCCACGTAACCACGAAACAGATACGGAGGGCTAATTATGCACCGATCCAAACGCTGTACCACTAACGTAAGAAAGACGCTGCATTTGCAGTTTTTCTGGCAACTGGAGGACTGCCTACAAGATGAACCGCAGTCTCCCTGATAATTCCAACGAATACTGGTCCGAGGTACTATCGGCTCATTCGCACGCTGATGAGAGATCATCTCAAGCGATTCTGCCTCCGGACTGGTCTCTGGTCGATCCGATTCCTGGGGAAGAAGTATCACGTACCCTGAAGCATATGGGAAATACCGCTCCAGGTTTGGACAAATTGTTGCCCAAACACTTGAAGCGTATGAAAGCTAATAACTTGACCGGATACTTCAACCTGTTCCTGCTAACCCAAGGTTGTCTAATCCATTTGTGCCGCTCCCGCATCACGCTTGTACCCAAAGTAAATGATCCCCCATCTTCCACCGAGCTCAGACCTTTCGCCGTATCCTCAACGTCGATACGTTGTTTTCACAAGATATTGGCCGATCGTTTAGATACGCTGCTTCCGAACTCAGTTACCACATCTTCAAGTCTGTGTGTGGCTTTCATCGACGTGTCCAAAGCGTTCGATTCTATCTCACAGGATCCGATTATCAGATTGGTCCGAGCCTCCGGTGATCATCCACCTCTAACGCATTACATTGCCGACTCCTACAGGAATGCTTCCGTCACGCTCAATGGCTCCGTTCTCCAATCCCAGCGTGGTGCTCGCCAGGGTGACCCATTGTCCCCGCTTCTATTCATCATCCCAACGGATGAGGTGCTGGCACCATCTAGACCGGAACTTGGCTACCAATTCCACGATACACCGGTTGGCGGTTTCGCTTACGCCGACGATCTGATCCTTCTAGCCGAAAATCCTAAACGTCTCCCGGAGAAACCTGCAGCCGTCGCTTGTGGCCTGAAAATATCCGGACTGAAGACCAACACACAGAAGACTAAACTCATGGTCATCCGCGGTGACCATAAACATAACGCAACCGCCATCTCAGATGAGTCTATCCACTTCGACCCGGACATTATCCACTCACTAAGCGCCTCTGACACGGTGACCTATCTAGGTATCCCGTTCACCTGGAAGAGTAAAACATTCACTAATCACCATCTGCAACTTCATACGATGCTGGATGAAACTACCAAAATGCCCGTGAAGCCACACCAACGTCTTGAACTCTTGAGACAACATCTGAACCCGAAGATAATCCATCCTTTAATGTTGAGCCGAGTCCATCGTAACATGCTCAAAGCTATGTACTGTACGGTTCACCAGTTTGTCAGGCAGTAGCTCCGTCTTCTTAAAGACACACCAATCAGTTGCATCCATACCCCAATTCATTTTGACGGCTTGGGCATCCCGAATTTGTCTACCACTATTGCCATCTCGCGCAAATCTCGAGTGGATGGACTTCTCTCCAGTCAGTGTCCAGTTCTGCGGAATGTGGTCAGAGATAATTCATTTGGACCTATCTTGAGGAAAACGAACATCCCAGTACGCGTCCAGAGCGTAGTAGTGACGAACAAGCAGGAAGCCCATGCGGCGTGGATGGATAAACTCTACGATTCACTTGACGGCCATGATCTTCAGGAAATGTCACGCTCTGCACCCTCTATTTGTTGAATGTTTAATTCAGATCGAATCTCCCCCAGAATCTTTATTCGCGCCATCCAGCGCAGATGTAATCTGTTGCGGACCAAAGTCCGAAATTCACGAGGTGGCAGAAGTGATCATTCAGTTCTCTGTCGTGGCAACTGCGGTCAACCGGAAAGCCTCGCTCATATTCTACAATCATGCTGGATCACCCATGACATGCGTTGTGCCCGACACAACCGTGTGGCCAAAGACCTGGTGAACTGATTACGCAACTTGGGCTATACAGTCTTCGAGGAGTTGCCAGTACCAACAGCAAGCTCGTTCATCAAACCCGATGTGATCGTGGTTCGTGACGGCGCTGCTGTAGTGCTTCACAGCAGTATGGTGGATGATTATCGAAGCCAATTTGTTTGGACAGACAAGATTACGAAATACGGGACCGATTCTCATAATGTCGCCATTTAATCCGTCCTCCATACTTTAAGCTGTGATGTGAACTCTGTTTCTCACTCACCTGTGATCATCCCTTTTCGCCGTATTATATTTCCCACTTTAAGTAACGCTATTCTTCGACTGGGGCTGTCCTCCTACGCAGTCACGGATTTATGTCTACTGATTGTTCTAGGTTCCCTAAAATCTTACCACACATTTATGCGGGGAACCTGGCGTTGACTGTTACCACCTCTCCGACAGTTGTCTCACTATGCAGGGCGTTATTCTGTCCCGATGTGTGAGCCTTGACTGTGATACCACTGCTGTGCCCTAAACAGATTTTGATTTTGTGAAACTGATCATTCACTTATTTTCTTTTCATTAGTTTTCGTGTAATTTTTTTCCTATTCTAAACTCCTTTGTTGTATACGCCACATATAACTTTTCATTTGATGATTGACCCATTAACGCTTGTTATTCTTGAGAGAGGACTTGTCAACTGTTCAATGTTGCCAACTACGCAGCGTCTCACAGTTGACAGACAGTTTGGTTTCAAATCCACCTTTTCACATATCTGTTGCTTACTTTTGGTGTCACCGTTTGTTTTTCCCTTGAACGAAGCTGTGTATATTTCTCTTTAAAATAAACTATATGAAGCCAATAACATGTTTTTTTTATAGGTCCCAAGAAATAAATTTTCACTTTCGTAGCATTCACTTGCAAAGCACTAACAATCCTGGTGAAAAGGTGCCATTTGATTACTTCAGCTGGATGTGTGCGTTCAAAAACAGTTCGTTCACATCCCGGGATTACCGTGGCCAAACACCTGCAGTCGACCCACACAACAATTTGATCACGTATCCCTCCCAACTCAACCCAATTAATATTGACTTCCGAAACCCTACCTCACTTGTGATCATAACCACAACGAAGTCGTGTTTGTGTTTTACTCAATCGCTTTACTCTCCTACTATTTTTGTCAATAACTTCTCTTACTGTTTCGTGATTTGATATATAATTGTACCAGATCAAGATGAGGATTTATCGAAAACAGTTCTGTTCGCTGAAACGAAAATTGTTTCACATAATTTCTACGGAGATTTTCAATTATTCGAAACATCAATAAATTGGGTAGTAGACGAGCAGGGAGTGGACAGGACCTCGGTTCAAAAGGGTAGCCATGTAGAATGGTTGTGGGAATTGCCCATTAAGTTAAGGAATATAAACGAGGATGGAATGAAAGGAATTGGACATGTGAGGAGATCAAAGGATGAACGTAAACGATACTAAACAAATTGATTAGAAATTGTGAAATTTCAAATCGATAGGATGTCCACTCTTAGAACTTCCATAATGTTGTGCCTTGATTACCTAACTGGAAACCAATTCAATTCTCACTCGACATGATACTTTCCGGTTGCCGGTTGTTGGAGCGCCAAGTCATTCAGTCCATGGTAGCTATGACTATGTGTGCGTTACTTTGAGACACGTAGGTTATGTTCACGCGATGAAATACCATTAAACTCCATAGAGAATTGATCAACAACACTGGTTCTGTGGTGCCAGTTCTCAACTCGACGTTCCACCTAGTGACCGATTTCATTTTTGTTTGGACTCAGTTTTAAAAAACGTGAGCGACATTCGGATCGGTAAATCAAACTTCCTGGGCTGCCTATTCTTTGAGCATTGCCTATAAGGCGGACTAGTAAGAACAATGGATGGTGACTTTCTCAGTCTCTGGTGAACCTGATGAAAATGGTGGGAGTGATTAACATGACGAAGTCATAGCCAGCGGAAACTGGTGATCAAAATATGCATTGTGTTACTAATTACAGTATGTATTTTCCCCTAAACAATCCATCCGTCCATCCCCGCTAACGGAATGTGAGCAAGTTGCATATCGTGCAAGTTAGTCACCTGATTACAAACGATGCTTGCATGAATGATGACCGAGCTTCCAAGAGAATCGGTTAATAACACAAAAAACTGCTGATTCGAGTCTCTTTCAGACTGTATCTACCTGACACATCCAAGCAAGAACGAATCGCGTCACAGGTTTGATGATGGATTTGAGGGTGGGCATCACGAAATATTGTGATCACGCTTTTGTGTTCTTGTGATCAAAACCGGTGCCAATCGTCAATCCGAGACGGGCGGGATTAGGCAACATCAAAGATTGTGAACATGCTCCATGTCCGATAATCATTTAAGGTCAACTTTTCATCAGCACACACAGCAACCACAATCAGAGTTGGCAGAGTAGAAAAGGTTCATCGCAGGTCACAATGAGGTAATTGTGCGTGCAGATGTGGGTTGACCTATATGTTAATAATTATTGGCACAAGGTACGTGGTAAGATAAGATGGTGTGCGTCCACTTATTGATTGCCACTTGTGCCGACACCCTGCCATCGAGAGTGTTTATTCGGAATAACTAGAGTGGCCGAGACTTTCCGCAGTTATGTACCAAGCAAGTTTAAATGTAACTGACTGAGGTAAACTCACTAGCAGATATCCTGAAATAATTATAGAATTTTTCAAAAGATTACTGGAGATTTTTAAGGCTAATGTCAATGCCCAGAACCCCCCTTGGACAGTACTGCTTTAAGGGACCTATTGGTATCCCTGGTGAATACTGTTGGCTAGAGAATAATTTAGTTTGGGTTAGTATTCCAACAGGGGTTAGCGTATAAGTGAATAACACTCTTAGCAGTGGCTCAATCTACTCTTGCGTACGGTCTGTTACTGATGCGCAAATCATAGGTAGATAACATGACATTTTTTAGTATACATTTGAATATCTCCCAGCTAATCAAAGATAATTTTGCACAGATAGAGAGGCGACATCCAACTTTTACACATTCTTACTTTCTTTTCACAATGTACAATGCAATACACCAACCTCACTCAAACAACAGTAAAATTCCAAGTGGCCTTCGCCGCATGATCGTAACACGATCAAGTAAAGTATAATTCCACAAGACATAAATATATTGCATATTAGTAATGAAAGAATACAAGTGAGCAATTTCAATGAGTTCCATGATTTCAACTTGTGGAGAAGTCTTTGTCCGGGAGTTGTCGGTTGACGTTAACATGACAGTTACTTCTTTCCAGACGATCGCGTAATTCATGTAATACCAATGAGTGGACGTAGCTGGGCCTTCGAGGATGACAATTTGGTTGTGTCTAATGTGAAATCAGTGGTGCAATGGTCAACGTGGTTTCCTCATGGGAACGTGACCGGCATTCTATTTCCGGTCGTAGCAAGTATATACACAACTGATGAGCCCTACCAAAAATGAAACTCGAGTCCAGTGTTTCTGTTCGCAAGGCACTGAGTGAAAAATCAGTGGAAGCCTTAACCAACTGCAAATATTGTTCAACTTACACGTGAACATTGTTAATCAATGATGAATAACTTAAGAAACGTGGTTGTAAATATAAGATTAACTTCTTCTATGCTTTTATAGAAATGCACTCATTCGAAGATTCCGTGTAAGCTGGCCGAAGTTGGAGGAAGAATGTGTAACACACTTCCAGAACCAAACTAACTGAATAAGTAACCAGAGGTTACCGAATCGTCTGTTGAATCTTCCCCCTATCATTCTGAAGTTCTTTAGTCGCCGTCAACGTGAACGTGATACATGGTGAAAAGCCAGTGAACCAAGATAGAAATTTGGCGGTACGCTTTTAATAAGTCTGAGGCGAAATGTTAATCAACAACTTTGCATGGGGAATTCGAAAGGCGTAAATCAAGTGACGCTGAGCTGTGCAACATCAAGCACACCCTTACGAAATTTGACTGTTACAAGCAGGCATTAGACAAAGAGACGGGGAATTCAGTAAAGACAAACAGATCATTGAATACCTCAGCCATGTGCACGTGTCCAATTCGGCCAATCGATGCCATTTCGAGGCGAACTGTTGTAGGATATCTGCACCAAATTTTGTACGAATGAAGTCAAACAGTTTAGGTGTCGTGTTTAACATGTTATTGATAAATGGGTTGAGAATAACACAACGTTACGAGCAAGTTGTAGTACTCTATGTTACAACCCGCTCGGAAGTATTACAACTTGCTCGTAACGTTGTGTTATTCTCAATTCATTTATCAATTGACGCGAACTGTTTGTGAACACAGGTGCATGAGACGACGCGTTTAAATATGAGGTCATTTGATGAGGCTTGTTAATGCTTTAGAATTCATGTCTTTTAATCTTGGTTCACGTATGTTTATGCATATATATGCATATCTATGTAAGAACTGTGGACTCGGCACTAAAACAGAGTGCAGGAAGTTGTCAGCAACCGGGGTCAACCCAAAAACTCTATGGCATTTACTACTGCCTGGGGGCTTGTGTGGTGAAAATCTACTCGATTCACTGCTTATCCAAACCCCGACATAGGAGGCCAATCCAAAAGCAGTCTCAATGTTACGACTTCTATTAGTTGCTAATTTCTTTGTTCTCTATTGCACCAGTTACCGTTCAGTTTGTGACTTTGTCTGTGCTAACATGACCAGCCAATCATAGATTATGATTTCTTTGATACTGTTGTACATCCATAAATTCGGCTTATTATCTCATGAATATGAACTGCTTACTGCAACCAGTACGAGGTTTTCTCCTTATTACTTGCGTGGGAGGTTTCAGTTCGAGTACGATTTCTAGGGCTGTTCGGAGTCCCTAATTCCGAGTATTACAGTCTGATAAAATTCAGTAGATTTTACTAGTGCAGATCGTATAAGCACGATATCGATTATTTTCTTGTGCAAGAGCAGGAAGAAGTGAGTGAACCGTGCAAAGCCAGAAGTTTTGTACATAAACACGGTTATTGTCAGTTGGATAAAAAAAACCTTTTAACGACAGCCGCATGTAAGTCTGAAAAATCAGAAATCCTGTCAAAATGTATGGAATCTTGTTCTGGACTCCGGAGTTTCTGACTGACCATAATAGATAGATCCGGGCAAATTGCTCGAAGTCACGTGATAAGTGCCACATCAAATCGATTCAGACTATTGTTTCTTCACCCGTAAGTAGTTGACGATTCGGTTAATTTCAAGTTAAACATCGCCCGGGGGTGATCTTATCTTTCGCACTCAGATAGACTTTTTAGTCGGTCCCTTCAGAGCAGAAAACTTACTAGACTCGAGTTTCACTCTCATTAGAGTTCATCAATAACGCCTATCCTTGTCACGGTCGTGACTAAAACTCAGATCACGCCTTCATGAGACAACCGTGTTGACCACTGCGCATGGACCCCATAATGGACACGATCGAATCATCATATGTGAACGCTCAGCCAAAGTCGTTTGTGAGTAATGATCAGGTCGCCCGATCGTTTCGACAGGAGAAGCATTAACCGTCCAATCGATAACCTCGCTATCAGGACTTCTTAGACAGATCTCCGGGAGTAGCGTAATCTGTGTCCCCATGATCAATGACAACATCGAGCACAGTTCATATCTCGGACATATCATTATCCAAAATCGATTTTATGTTGTGGAATAGGACAATTTTTGTAACGTGTTGGCGTTCAAATGACCTTGAGATGTTTTTTTACTCATACTGTCAACGTTGACCATCATATGATTCCCAATGTGAATTACGATTAAGGCATACAACTGTGCATTCCGAGATGCATACTTACTGAAAAAGATGTGATAAGAAAAGGATTATTTCATGAATTTAAGGTGCGAACTTATTTTGAGACATCGCTTGGAAAATGTGAATGCGGGAACCTTTTGAATGAAGGTAATTGAATGCAACTAAACGGCCTGATGGAGTTAGAGTTGTAAAACCGAAAACAAGCGGTGGTCCGCGAGTTCTAGCAATCACATGTCCGAAGGGAGTTGAAGATAATATGGTTCCCCTAATCAAACAGGATCATTGTTAGGGAATCCAATCTTTGCGTCTAAAACCGCCCCCTTCCTTGAAAAAACGATTTTACCCGATCACAATGAGCAGAACTGTCCAATCGATAAATGACCTTCCCTGTTTTCCCACCTGTTCGATCTTTATTCCACTATGCTCACTGGTGACTAAGTGACCTCAACAATTATTCTTGTCCTTCGATATTCTAGTTCGAGATTTTATTATGGTTACTATGCCCCATATAAATACACTGTAATTTTTCCTTGCCACACACGTTGTTGAGACAGAACAAAGTTGTTTTTGCACTCGTCTTTTGGTTTGTCTTGGGAGCAATTAACAGAGACAGTCGCATTGTACTCGAGACCAAGATTTGCCGTTTTATGTATTACGAGGAGGATAACTCGATTTCTATCAAGCGCATTATTGCATCGTGAACGAACCGGAGTCTTTTTTCAGGGGTTACAACATTCCTCAGTAAGACCAACGTTCATTACGAGATAAAGACGGTGAGTTGGAATAATTGACTAGCAGAGAATAAACCAACTTGAAGCCCGCTGTCGAATGAGGGCGATGTTCATCTTGGAGCTCAGAAAACCTGGTATTCTTGTCAGTCAGCCACTTCTCCAGTACCGTGCTAGTTTCCTTAATTGTTGCGCTCCTCTTTTCTCCTTGGCAGAAGTCGCTCAGCAGTTTGTTGTTGATCCCTCTAGCGTCTTGGTGTATGTCTGCTAGTTTGTAGGTCAATCCCAAACAGGTGATCGATGTCTAATAACAAGAGATGTAAAAGCTGAGAAGAGTAAGTCACACAAATTTCCGCAACCTCGAGAGACCGCAACCTGTTAGTGTAGTGGATAGGTGTAATCGGACAACAATCTGACGCTTGTTCATAGTTCATAGATTCGATTTCCCATGCACGTGGTGCTTAAGAGATCCAGCGGGAATAAACACAGTTGTTCACCACTTCTCTGATGGTCACCGGTAACAAATTTCCACAGAAGCTGTAAAGTACGTGTGTGAATGATCCCAGGTAATAACCAAAACCATGGCCGTAACAGACATTCATGCTCTAGATGTACCTCAGGGTAGACCACAGACAGTGTGTGATGGAAAGTGGCGTTTTCAACTAATATGTTGATCACACGTGCATCTACAAACAGGTTTCTTCTATTTTTTTTCTTTTTACTCTCTTTCATGACTATTGTTGCTTCGGGTCCGAGTTGTCTGGCGGACGTTAGTGAACTTTGCGTTGACGAGGTTGAGTTATAGCCTGTCAGAAACATTGAAACTTCATACAGTTGCACTTGTTTTAATAGGTATCGAGTAAAACTATTGACAAAATGATCATATCTCCTTCAAGTTCACAGTTTTCTGGTTATGCTTCAAAGACCATAATTTGCACTCTTGTAAGTTTGTTGGCTTTAAGTGATTTGTAGGTGTACGACCTACTCAAGCAATACAAACCGACTAGGATTCTCTCCTGAGAAAGCAAACCTAAGTTACGTTGTACTGCTCCGGTGTAACATGTCATCGCTGTTCCGAGTAACTGACACGCAATAGTGACGCACAGCAGATGTAACTAATCCACTGGCAAGCTAGTCAAACTGTCAGAATTGTTGGCCCTGCAAACATGACATTTTTCAGCCCTCAACATTCTAGTGGTCAGTACAACTGTTTGTTGATATCAATGGAAGATCGAGACAGAAGGTGACCGTAAATTACAACCAGGTGACGCTAACTTACAACAACTTCGCATTCCTATATTAAAAAAGTCTGAAGTCCTTCACAACAACAGTAGATGTAACAACGACAAAAACAGAATGCATCTGTCTCGTCAATAAATTTTGGGAGGGATGATACAATTCGTGGAATTTCATCCTCACGCTTCTGAACAAAATCCATCCGATGATGAACGATAATCATTGTTTGTTCTGGAATTCAGCTAGTTTTCTTTTTCACAACTTACTGCTGGATTTAGAATAGGGAGCAGAAACGAAATGCTACTGACGATCGAAACTGCTATCACTACCACCTCCATATAGCCAAAAGAAATTATCGGTGACCTTCTTCTTCTTCAGAATGTTTCGGCTTTGTAACACCGTTCATGAAAAAAATCATTTGTAATCACTGAAACAGTAAGGACGTAGGAGTGTTTTTCTTCAGCACCTATTACTACCGCACAGTTACTCACAAAGTTACACTCGGAGTTCACCTACGTTTGTTCTAAGACCTCTAGTTTCATTCACAGCGGTAAAGAGTGGTCAAGCACAGTTGAATATATGTATGGTACAGACAGTTACATAGTTCGAAAACAACATGGTTCCGGTAGTCAGCGAACATGGCTAGTTGCAAACAAATAAGCAATCACGAGGTGACATTACTTCAACAACAGAGCTATTCATGAAGCAATAGAAACCGATAATAGCTTTGCAGATGAAAATGATGCCTCATCTCTAGACCATAGAAAAAGAGTTTGGCCGCAGTAAGATACTCAAGAAGAATGAGAAAGTAAACCAGTCGAACTTTAACGAGCTGAGTACTTGTGTTCCTTATTGGGGCAGACAATACGTAGAATAAGGCAAACGGCAAATGAACATTAGACCATCTTCAAACGGATAGCATACGTGCGTCAAAGCATACTCAATGTCATCGGTCGAATATTTCCTCGTCTATTAGTTTGTGGATAAAAGCAGTGAAAAACTGCACACAAAAACTATCACCATAGGCTAAAATTACTAGCCGTTGACTAAAAAGCGAACGTTGATAGGCTGAAAAACGATTGAAAGTAAAGGAATTACGGTCGAGATCCAGTAAAGTTGCACAAAGTGTATAATTCCATTCGGTATCATGGATTACCATATTCTCAACTTTGTACTCTCAAAAAAGCCTTTGTTCTCGTTGAGGGAGTAAACTTCATGACTACACAGTAGCGACTCTGTGCTGGAATTAAACCTACATTTTTTAAATCACTTCATAATGCACTTATCATGGCAATGTCGTTGTTAAAACTACTGGATTAGAATCCCAGGTAATCTCACTCTATCTCCTTCTGGCCACATCGAACAGATATCTGTTTATAATAATTGATGAACATACCCGTTTGTTACTCGTTCTCGCGCGTCACAATATGTCGATTTCGATTGATGTGTGCCATCTCCATCCGCTGGTCATGTTGAGAACATATATCAGATCCTTACGTCAATAAGTTTCAGATTTATTTCGACGTTTGATTAGAAGTAGCACCAGTGAAGGATTACCCGGTTCGATTTCGTACTATATCGGACAGGCAACAAAAATAACTTAGAGCATGTTTCATGGAATTTCGTTATTTTGTTGAACTACCTGTAAAGTAGTTTGTGATTAACGAAACCATTGTTTTCAGGCGATCGTCTAAATTATGGTCAGCCTGGAGCGGTGACCAATATGGTATTCTTTCCACGGTCGCAACGCCAAAGACAGTAGCGTGTCATCATGACATTTGACCAGGTGTATTGTTTTTTGATATAACTGACCCATTTCACAGGACCTGCTGAGTAGACGAACTAGCACATCGCTGTCCAGCAGCAAATACGTGACTCACAATCTGACAGAAATCAGATGAATTAATGTGTTGTGCATATATTTGCATATCTGCTCTCAGCAGCGCACCAGCTGTGTGTGTGGATATTGTGGGCCATTTGATAAACGGAACAAGTTAGTAAGATAGCTGACTAACAATAGAACGCACTACACCTGACCGCGCTAAACTGGGTAGTTCGTTTTTTCAACGTACTATGCAATAAAGTACTTCTCTAACCTCTCCTCCTGTTTCATCTAGGTGAACCCCATGTGATGGGTACCGCTCTGGTGGTGGTCATTGAAACCAACTGATGATTAAACATATATAAAGCACTTTTATGACGTATGAAAGTGCATAACCAGTAGTTTGTGACGGAAGTTAAACATAGTCCTTAGGTACAATATTTCACGAAAACTTTTGCTCACATTTACTATACTGCTGCTGTAAGGTAAACGATGTTTGTCTTCTTTCGCCAATTCCAATTATATCCAAGCCATAACCTGGACCAGCGTAGACTATCTGTGCCATAGTACTCCTCAGAGAGAGAAATCAAAATGAATTTTTCGTACGCCACACTCCTTAATATCGCACTTAAAATGTGTTCACATCACGACCTTGAACAACTCTCGCGGATCCCCTCAACATCCTCTTTTCTCTTGTGCTTAACGATCATTTTTGTGTTAGTTCAATAAGTCTGATTATTTTATATTAGTTGGTATATATAAATACTATATATGTGACTGTTGAAAATATATATTGGTAACTGAGATTGGCGAGTTGCATGTTCAGTTGTTCTTCAAACTTGATATTTAGATTGAAAGCAAAAATTCTTATCCATCGGTAAAAGGAATATGATGTACAAAATCAGCCACAATCACTGTGATAATCATTGCATCGAATGAACCGCACGAAAGCAATATATACGATTAGATAAACATGAATAGGTTATCAACTGACACACATCAAGCTGGGTACACATTTAACACTCAGATCGGAAAAGCGGGAACAGCAAACACAAAGCAGAATTTTTGAAAGCTTGACATTTGTCGATCAGCTCAATGAACAGTGTTCAAACTGGACAAAATCTATTAATCAATACGAAGGGTAGACTGAAGGAGACACAGACGTAGCCATTACTAAACATCGACACACAAATGAGGGGATTAACAACAGCATGCCAAAGCCCAACAGTCAATAACCAAACAACCAGAAGGCCGAAAGAAAATCTAATCGACCAGTTTGAAATTCAGCAACAACTAACTAATCAGAATTCAGGCGGAATGCTCAAAGCAATAAGATGCAGGTGTGGTGATAAGAATAAATTGGTGTAATAAATTAAAATATGGTTGCGCAAAGTTTATCTACCCTGTGATTTTAGCTTGACAAGAATTTCTGATATTTGGATCACCTATTGGAGTTAACGGAACAGTAATTATGTTTCTTCTTGACCGGGTAGGTTAAGCATTATTGAGAAGGAAATGTGCTAAACATTTGTAATCAATAATTCAGCCTTACCTAGTGTGATATCAATGGGGCGGTGGTCAATACAACCGCCTCACGAAAGCGTGGTAGCGCTATTGACTTACTCTATCAAGATCGAAACTCAACTATAACACTTCGGTCTTAAAGGGCTGGCTAGAAAGTCCACCGGAATGGTGTCCGTTTCTTATTAGGCAAACATCTCCCACTAATTACCAGGAATTCAATCCTAATGATCTTGATGGATGGATGTTTGTCTGGCACGAGTTGAGCAAAGACCCAATTCTGCAAACCGACACCCGTTTCGAGTTGGGTGGCTGATTATCTGAGGTGTCTGCAATTTCGCCAACAATCTGGGAGCAGCGTGAGCCTTCTGGTGTATTCAGACCTTCACATCATTCAGTCGGATTCGTAAACCTAACATCTGTTACACACTGGACATTTATGTAAAACAGTTCGATGCGTACTAGTAAAGCAACGAGAAAATGTGGCTTACTCACCAGAACACTCGCCCGTTGAATTAGCCTACACATAGCACGAGGTGTCTTCACTCGTGTACATAAGCAATACATAAGTCAAAAAAGATGAGATAAAATTCCCGAATCAAATTGGTGTGTGTACAGAAGTTCTCCAGAAACACTGATGTCTTTTTTTTTAGAACCGCATAATCCACTTTCGATTTAGGTGTTCACATAATCGTGAGAAAGAACAATTTTGTTTCACCGCACTGATTTGAGTTTTTCAACTGTCTGGTACTTCAAATCAAGTGTATACTGTAATCACACTTGTGTCCGAAACACTAATCTGTATAGGTGTTAGAGATGCGCAAAAACGCAATGCTAGTATAAATGTGAGACTGACTGTTTTAGTGCACTGCGTACCAATCAAATCTTATGCGGGAAAAGTAACAGAATAAAATGAAATGATTTTATGGTTAGTTCGTGCGGTCACCAAGATGTCAATCTGATTCATGTTCCCATTGAGGTAACTGCCATTTTGCGTTCCTACAGCAGATTAAATTTACAATGCGGATGATGATATCTGCAAACAGTCGAGCTGAAACTTCAGTCAGCCTCGGTAAATAGGAAACGTGTATCCACTGATATGACTTTTCATACACATCTATAACACATAAAAAAGCAACGCAAAACAACCGCCTACGCTGCCAAACTGTATGTGAGCCCCCACCCAA
Organism: Paragonimus heterotremus; assembly: GCA_013368495.1. Taxonomy (NCBI): domain Eukaryota; kingdom Metazoa; phylum Platyhelminthes; class Trematoda; order Plagiorchiida; family Troglotrematidae; genus Paragonimus; species Paragonimus heterotremus. The sequence continues at coordinate 10,984 of LUCH01000613.1, read as the reverse complement.
CCCCCGTTGTTGTGTCACATCTCAAAAGCAAACTTCTGTGCATCATACATTGGTCGTACCTTATAGGTAGACAGTGATGTGATTAAGACAGTTTCAAGCACAACAGTTGTTTAACCGACCTACTCTACTCAATCTGTCAGTTGGAAAGGCACTTTTCAGACCGTCTATCGAGGTTTCAGAAATTTGTTCAAGATGTTAAGATTCTTTCTTAGTGTACAAAAGTACAATCCTATCTTGCTAGCTCAGAAATAGTTTGTGCGGTCACCTTACCCCCCTTGGCCTGCAGCACATCGAGATTACGGTTTGGTTGCTAGTGATTACTGATTGGAACATCTGTTAATAAACATAAAGTCTTCAATCTCTTTAGTGATCGATCTTCTAGACCACCCTCCTAACCATCTTCATATGCAGTGTCATTGTGATAAAACACATAAATCAAATTCCTGCCCGCTGCTCTTGCGTGTTATTTTCTCATACATAACATTAACATTCATCATTCAATGTTTGAGGTCTGGTGCCCAATTTAACACTTCTTGTTCAAGGCGCACAATAGCTACATGAACAAATTCGGACATGACTTAAGTAAAATAGCCCCAGAAATGTCAACAAACCAGTAGTCACATTGAGATAAAATTGTATGCAGCACCAGTACAAGGACCACAGATGAAACAAAACCCTAGTTCAAATGTGTCAGTGAACAGTCCGCAGCCAGCACTGAAACAATTGTCGCATCAGTTCGTTCACATTCACACACACACACACACACACACACACACACATAAAGAGACGAATCGAACGGATTAATTTGAGGACGGCATACGTAGGAAATAATTCACACGGTTATAAAAGGACCTGGCAGCAATTCGTCCACAATACGATTAACAGACAGCGAAATATCAGACGAACTGACTGTCATCACAGAAACACCATTGGTAGCAACCTGAACCTTGAGAACTTTTTAATATCGGAAACCTCAGCTTGTCAGCTTATTTGGTTATTCTGATACCTGATTTATTAGCTGTGAACTGTTAATCATTCTCAACGTACACCATAAATGATTATGTGTAGCTGTACATAGAGCAACTTAAAATACATCACGTGACCCAGCGTTTCCTGGTGTTGGTTTTAATATGAACACGGCTCACTTGGTCCCAGTGTTGTGAGCCAAAAAGACGGATGGCTCAAGTGTTGTTTACTTGGGAAACTAGCATAGGCTATGTGTTCAAACATGACAAGAAACAAAAACACTCATTTGTATATGGCAGTCGTCAGAGAAGGTCCCAGCTTCTACCGACGCTAATGCTCAGCTTCCTTGCGTAGGCAGAATTATTCTATGGCATAATGTACTGTCGTGTTGGTGAGATGTTTCTTTTCGTGTTTTTACTGTGGCTACCTTGTCGCCCCGCCACTGAATAGTGGTGATGTGAGTAGTGTAGGGCGATCGCTCGTCCTCTTCACACTAGTAAGTCAGTAACTTTAACCCAACCGAGTTCTTGATTATGAAGCTATGAAATGCAACGAACACGTCATCCCTGTGTTTATCTCCGCTCTAAATGAAT
>LUCH01000612.1:51499-182617 GCA_013368495.1 Paragonimus heterotremus | reverse complement strand
GTAGGACTCCATTCTGCTTAATCATAGGTAAAAGCAAAATATAAATTTAACTGATCCAGTGAATATTACAACTGTAAAAAACTGATATTATCTGCTGATATTTTGGCAGATATCTAAATACTTCTTTGGGTGACGCTTTGCCAAATACTTCAGAATGCGCCTCACAGCTCCGTAATACAAAGTGCTTCTGAAAGAATACCATGATTACATAAATTTGTTGGTAGATAATGAAGGTGTGGGGACTGTTCACGGGTTTCTATGCTTAAGAAATTGCATCAACATTGGCGGGGGTATAAAGAATGAAATGGAAACTTATATGTCCAATGTCCGGAGGCGTTGTTTACCAAATTCTTGCATTTGTTGCGACAAAAAGACACCAATGGAAAGCTCATGGACCTCGCATATAATACAAATGGAAGATTTGTGCTGCCCTCTATACAATGGGCTAATGTCATTTTACGTTTTAAGGGAAGTGAAAATGCTTTACCCATTGAAACCGTAAACCGACTGCTTTTGTGCAATTTATGCAAGGAATTGTTGTGTAAATCCTGCTACTCACTGTCGGTGAAGCCGACGGATATCGCGCAACGGCGACATTGCAAAAAATATGTGAGAATACTTTTTTGTAACTAAACCTCAAATTGCTCTGCTGTCGACCTATGTGAGTTGGTTTTGAAGCGATAGTTAGCGTTCATACGAAGTTACCGCTCTAGTCATATGAGTTCATGACACAAGAGCGCATGCTGCAAGGGTTTCAGTCCACTGACTGTGACAGACTGTTCAAAATGGTTTCATACCCTAATTCTGTTACGGAAAGTTAGTTTTGCTTCATAAGTATAGGGTTATTCAACACCCAGCTTCTGGTATACTTTCCGAAGCAACTGCGCAGCGAGATGTCCTACTCTCATTTGCTTGCGCACAATTAACTGTTGCAGGTTGGTAAGCGCAACATTGGATAAGAGATTTGTCGGGCTCAGTTTATGTACAAGGTAATATTTCAGTGCCTTCCTGACAAAAAGAAGCATTTGTCTGAAGCTTAGGGGTTTTTCATGTAATACGACTGTGAAGGTTCAGTTACTTTACGGATATGGAACTTGTACGCTTGGAACAGAACACGTGAAATGTCTTCGTGAATCTGGTCATAACTTTTCGCGTTCTATCGTTCTCATCTGATGGCACCAACAAATAAGCAACGATGAGGTTAATAAGGGAATATCTGATAGTGAATGTCGGGTAGGTTCCTTCGTTCAATGTTTAAATATGTACCGATCTAGTTGGTTGGTCTGTCTACAAAGTATACCAACCAACCGTTTACGATTACTTTTTTGTCCATGCCGCAGCGGACCGTAGTAACAAGTAGACTCAGTGGCAGGAGGCTTCAGGTGAGCTGGTGACTATTCGGGCTCATTGGGTAAATGTTGCCGAAGTTTGACCCACACGTTTGTGAAGTGAGTGCTATTAATGTGGCGGGGTAGTGGTGACGCCTTACTTTCACACACAACGTGGTTATTTGTATACAGTCTGTGGGCACTGACATTGAATGTTCTGAAATTAAGCGGTTCTTTTTAGTGATCAGGTCCTCCTTTATTCCACTGCTTTTCCATAGTTAGAGGTCACTCTTCTCTTTAAGATTGTGTAGTAATTAAGCATCAGTTCTAACCGCCAATGTACTTGTCTTTCAAGATGAAGAAGATGAATTTTGTAGCGTGCTCAGCCTAGTATGAAGAATCTGTTTTAACTAACTGTGATGAAAATCTACTCGATTCATCGCTTATCCAAACCCCGACACAATAGTTCTAACAAGGGACCAATCCAAACGTCGCATTGAAGATACTACATCAGGATTAGGCGAACAGTCTCATTGTTACGCTTTCTGTTATTCGCTTATTTGTTCGTTTCGTATAGCACCAATTAACGTTCAGTTTGTGACTTTATGTTTGCTACTACCACCAGCCAGTGAGTGACTATGATCTCTTTAATACTGTTGTACATCCATAAATTTGGCTTCTTGTCTCATGAATACGAACTGCTTACTGCAATCGGTACTAGGTCTTCTGCTTATCACCTATCACTTCGAGTACGATTTCTAGTACTGTTCGATGTCTCTAATTCCGAGTATTATACTAACTGCTGTGGGGGTGAATCTTTTCATCCAACAGTGATTCTCCTACATTCACTTCATCTTTAAAGTTCTATTTTTCCGGTACCGACATAACTCGGATCGTAAACGCGCTGTCACCTGTACAAACCAGTTTCTTGATCAGTCTGCTGGAACCATAATGGTAGATGGCCACTGAAGTTTTTCGATTCACATTATGTGGGTTGTTAGCTTATAACTGAATTTATTTCTCAGCTTGTGCCTAATGACCTCTGCACGGCTGACTTATCTCGTGACAATTTCTATCAAACCCATAGCAAACTACCGTTTTGGAATATATTGATGTTGGGCAGACATCAGATAATGCAGGTCAAAAAAACATACCAATACGGGCAAAATATTGTGACTGAAGTAGTTATCTGCCATTTTCTAATGAAGAGAAGTTATCTCAGTGGGCGGTGCATGGTGCAGAAGGTTTTCTTGCTCTACCAGGATCGCATAATTGGTTTGAAGTGTATTTTTTACACTTAGATTCTGACTAGCTTGCAACAATGTCTGGTGTTTTATGCATGTGTCGTTCAGATCACAAATATGAAATCCAGTTACGGATAGAGTTGTCATATTGTCCAGGTTAAGAACCAAAGGTCCTTATAGACATTTGCCAGACGATTTTATCCTGCATAATTAATGAGTTTGTGTTTTGAATGGGTTCGTTAGCACACACTTTTTCCAGGCCTTTGTTTACAAACTAGGAGGTTGTTTCCTTGTGATAGAAAAACGCAGTGCATACGCACACAGGTAAACGTTCACAAATTAGCCAAGGCTTATTGTCAGTTAAAAAAAACCTGATTAAACGATGTACTCAAAAGAAAGTCGGAACACAAATGAGGTTGAATGGTATTCAGTAATTAAGTAAGCCAGCTATAGTATGTAGATTTTGACCACAATTCTGAGTCATGTGAGTTAATGTAGGTTTTGAGAGTGAATCACGTGATAGTCAATTATGTTGGCTACAGACTGTAGATAAGATGTAAACCGATCGCATTAACCGACAGTCCTATGTGGAACGGCTTTCTTGGTCTTTCTAACCAATAACTTTCAAATTTTAGAATGACCAGTTGAACTCTGTTTGTCACTCAATATGACAATGACTCCGTTTGTGCATCTGTTTCCCATTGTGCTGTATATGCTACTGAATTTGCGGTTGATCAGGTGAAACTAAACTGCTTGGCACTATTTAGGTCTCCCTTGCAACAATATCAACAACAGCAAACCACTTCATCAACTTACCGACTCATACGTTAGCCCGGTTTTTTAACCTGAAAACAGCATTTTGACAACTGGTTCTGAGTTGGCATATGGTTTCATATAAGATAATTAAAGCTTCAACAATCATCCCTGTACAGTCACTAACTGTTGTTACTAAGTTTATATGTGCTGCGGCGTTGAGCTCATTTCTGGAGTTTTGTCATGAAAGCTGTCTTGCTGAACGATTAGTAGTGTAGATGTAGAATGAGGGCATATGCTAAATTTTTACCTCGCAAATAGCTTACGAAGAATTTTCATTTTCCTATCTTCGAGTTTCTCCCTCAATTTTTATGGTTTCTCCTATTTCAGTTTCTTTGCATGTACTGGTGAGATCCAAAGTACAAGGGAACAACAATATCAGTGATTCGATGTTGAAGAACTCAACTGAGCTAACCTTGTTTTTATGATGCAATGACAATTCTTGAACTATAAGGCTTCTGAACTCGAGAAGTAGTTTATTCAAAAAAACTAAAATGTCTTCATGCAACCACTGATGCAATATTCGCTGTCATAGAATCATGCGTTTGTTAAGGTGCGTTCCTCAGGAGGCTTGATGCTAATGTGCACTGTTATCAGCAAGCATACACAGTTACTCAATCAACACACAACTATGAAACAGACCAGTGTTGTTCAGCATGCACTTTTAGGCAACCATCCTTCATGAAACATGATTCTTGTTTTTGGGCTCATTAAGTGGAGGACATTTAACCCGATACATTTGTCTTCAGCATCACTACTAGCCGCTAAACATGTAACTTCTTTGCAGCTCGATAGATTTGTTGGCTTAAATAGTGATGTATTGTTCATAAGAATTTATTTCAAACTAATATTCCATGACCAGCTCTGTCTGCCTTCTGTTTCGTGAAATAAATGTAGTCGGAGACATATTACTACTTGAAGTAAGACATCGATTCTATCTGCATGACTTAAGACAGCGTTTCGGTTGATAAACACCAACTTTAAACACCCTACGAGGTGTTTCTCGTCACATTTCTTGGAGTGGGTGAAGTGGTAGAAAATACTTTCGGGTCACCTGACCAGAACGCTTACAGTAGTACATTGGTAAAGATGCTGGCTTCCAAATATACAACTACTGGTTTGAACGTCGTTTACCGCATCTGTACCCGCGCCGACGGGAATTTTTAACACGGTTTTCGTGAATGTGTGGCAGATATGTTAACCAATGCTCCACCATTCTCATAACCGGCATAAGTGAATTATTGTATACGGGGGTTTAGCTATGATACAACCCGAACTGCGTTCAGGTTGTCCGACCACTTTAGTGAACGAACCAAGTAATTACTGCTTGTTGTGTTTCACAAATACACTGGATTCATGGCATGTGTTGCGAGCGATGACCCTGTAACTGTTGCATATTAACGCAACTCTCATCGGTTTTCTAGTTTCTGTGCAAAAAGCGGCTTCTATTTCCCCCATTAAGTTATGGCAATTCCGAGTTGTTAGAAAGCGCCGTTTACTTACGTGCTAGCAAAAGTGTTTCTTGACACTAGTGACTTGAATAAATTCAAGCTTTTAGAAAGCACAAGTTTTGATAGGAATTCATTTCACACACTTTCGTCAGTTAAAAAATGTGACTGGGCTGAATCACAACAGCGGCCATTAAACTAAAATGGTGCGAATCGATCTGGACTACGAGTGACACTCACAGGAAATCGATAAACAAGGGCCGACTGATTTTCAGCACTTATCTCTGGTTGGCGCCGGTTGATCAATAATGTCTGCAATACTTTGGACTTGACCATTTGTGTATGTTTATCCAGACAGTAAAGAATGGCTTTTTATAGACTTTATGGCTTAAATTTGGTGAATATTCAACTGTGGATGACCAGGCAGCTAGCCTACTATGTTTTCCAGACATTGTGATACATATGTCTTCACCCTGGTACTAAACACCCCGCATATTGTATCGGCTCATCCAATTTCCCAACGGAGTGTAAACTGGTAAATAAATGGATTAGCTCACCGTAAGTTGCCTTTTTTACCGAGGTGGGCGAGGCCCAAGGATTCATTTTCATTTCACTAAGTTTTTCAATCTTTTGAAAAAGTCACTTTTTATAAGTAGCCCCATAGGTGCTGTTTTCAAAGAGTTAGTTTTCCTCAGTTTCCTGTGAAACGTTTGATCAAATTATTGTTGCCTGTCACCTTGATTACCATTGTATAGCGTTATTGTATGCAACTGGCAATGGAACCGACAAGAGTTAGGTTCAACTTCATGTACACAATCATTCATTAACGGCCATGAGTCTGACTGGAACCTCCGCTCATCACAATGGTGACGCGGAATAGTCAGGAAAATGAAGGTTACCAAAACGGATGAAGATCATCATCATCATCATCATCATCATCATCATCATCATCATCATCATCATCATCATCATCATCATCATCATTATCATCATCATCGTCATCATCATCACCATCATCATCAGTGGTTCACATCGATGCTTAACCGCCACACAACCACGAAGAAAAAAAAGGCGAACCCTGTATTGGAAGAGAGAGGAAAAAAGAAGGACAGGGAAGGGAACCTAACTACTAAAAATAGCTACGTCTGTATTCAAACATATAACATCAGGGTACCTACACCTTGCAAACAAACAATCGAGCTGTATGTGAAAAATGAAGATGTGAAAACTGGATCAAGCAGAGAAACTAGTAATGATATGAATGCGGATATGGCATCAACTGCGACATATTGCAATTTAGGACAGCGTTTCCAATCGGTGATTGGAGTGGACTCTGGCATCTTTTACACTTGCCAGGCAGACATACTGTACACATTTCTACTCACGAGCGTAGACTGACCAGTATAGCACGTCCTCCACAATGTAGGGAGACCATTTTTTCGATATGAGGCACCTTTGTTGTAGCATTATCAAGCCGCAGTATAACTGGCACTAGCGTAGTCAATATATCACTTGACAGTAAGGACTTCTCCAATGTGCGGAAATCAGAACTGGGATTTTTTCCGCCGCCAGGTTTAACCATCCACTCCTCTAGCGATGAATACGTCCCAAACCATCAGGGATCGCCTATGTTTATATTTTCTGTCACTTCACATAACTTCCTTTCGATGACTATGTAGGTGCTGAGTTCATGAAGTGTATACGAAGCAAGAAGCACAATCCATTACAAAGCACGTTCAGTTTGTCCATGACTCTGTAGGTTAACCCTCCCTATTCATCCACAAACCATTCAACGTCGACTGAATAGTTCTTTCACAATACATAACTCACGCGTGCTTTTATTCATGGACAACTCGTGTTCATGTAAGAGATCTGTTCACAAACTTTGCGCTCGTCTTGCCTTTTTTAAGTCCTTTGGGAATCTGTCACACGTTCAACTTCATTCGCTTGTCAGTCCAAATATATCCTTCCTCAAATTCAGTTGACTTCGTACCGCTTTTCTTCGCGGAAATAGAACTAGTCTCGTTTGACTTCTCGTCTGCATAAAACCACTCTGTCTGCGCATCCATCACGCGTGATGTAGTTATCAGAGGAAAATCGACTGTCTGACGAATGTGACCTCCTGAGAGATACCTACTTTTTGTAATTGATGTCTTTTTATCTAACGCTGGCATGATTCACTACACACTAAGCTACTTCCAGCAATTTAAGATGATTCAATCACTGATGCGTAATTTGCCATTCTAATAATACCGATCCAAACGGCCGTGTTAGCAGAGCTATCTCACAAGTCGGAAAACTCCATGAAAGACGGTCGTAACAACTGTAATTTATGTGGCATTATTGCTAAAACCTGCAATAAATGCTGTCATTATAAATGTGAATTCATCAGCTAATCAAATTGTGCAATAAAAAGGCGTTTAAACCTGAGCAATTGGAAACTGACTTCGTTCACTGTCCATCACCAACCAGAACTGGATTCGTCAAAACGATTATTTCCAGATGGAGATGAACTTGTATCTACAATAGTAATTAAATAAAATTTCGGTAACTGGAGCAGAAATGAAAGCTACATCCTTTGCATTCAATTATGGTAAAAAAAATCTGCCACAATTACGCACTGTAGAACACCAGGGAAAAGACAGGTGGGGCCGACTTTCTACAGATAAGCTAAACAAACTTCAGTGAATTCTACACTCGACATCACACTACACATAGATTGTCAGATATACTTAACATAGTTCAACAAATCCAACATGTCTGTCGTGTTTAGGGGATCAATGTGGTGTGGCCTCAGTCGGGAAGCGCTATTTTGCTACAGATTCTTTGGTACCATTTTTGACTAGTTCTAAAAGAAGAAACGGCTTTCAAAAGTTTTCATCATACTGGTTGTTTCTACCGTCTGTTGATTCCGTAAGTTATAACAGTCGTGGCTCAATTACATTTTATTCACTGAGTTGTCGTGTTACAACCCTCCTTCCCAAATGCTTTTTCATTTGTGAACATAGTGTTCAATACACAGGGATATCACATCACAACATGGCTGGTGATTACTCAGAACAATATTAGCAGTTAAAATCATCCCTGTCCCTCTGTGAACATTGTTCGTTTTCGTCCGTTAACACCAAAGCAAACAGTTCAAGGAGAAGACGATGGCATGGACCGTTGAAATGTGATTCACCCAATACATTCCGTTATAGTGAACACAGCTGTTCGTTGCCGTTATACCTTCATAACGATCACCGTTATAGTGAACACAACAGCCGATTATCTACTGAGATTCCATTTTGTGATCATGAAGTTTCTTTAATGAAGCAACCATTTCACTATAACACTTCTTTCTGTAATGATATTATGTTATAATATATTTATGTTGCTGGATTATTTATTGCACGCAGTCTATTTGAGACGGGACAAACAAATCGTTTCTCATGAATTCTTCTTTTCGGCAAGTGCGATTACTTAAAACTAGGAAATGTTCAACCAACAAACAAGAAAGAAACAGGTTAATTGCACACTTGAGTAACATTACTTCTTTGTGGTCAGAAACACAAACGAAGTCGGTCATCGTTTCTTATTGCTGATCGATCTGGGTCAGTAGGATGGAAATAATGGTTTCACAGTTTGGAAAATCATGTTTGACCAAGATTCTGTTTATTCGTTTGTAATTTCATCAGGTAGTTTTTAATATAGCTCAAGAAACATCAGTGCAAACGAACATTGCCCTCATCCTTCCCATCATACGTGACATCGAAAATAAGCGGGTTGTCGTTCATGGCATGTGTATGTCATCCATTTTGCTTTATTTCGGAAGGCTGATCCATCAGTCTTGCTGTGGTTAACTTCGTCAATTGGCTTGCCCAAAACGGGATGACTGCACAGGCATCGCGGCGATTCTCTAAAGCCTTCATTCGACTACTTTAAACAAGCGATTAATTGATTATATGTCAGGGATACACAGTCTGTGGTGATTCACTCAGTTACTCTTCACGCCAGGTACACATTCGATTCACCAAGCAATGTCCTCTAAAATCACCAACGGTTGAATAACATACGGTAACTTGATTGTGCATATTGAATATCTGATAACCCGGCTGCTCAATGTTCAGAAAAATGGGTTATTTTACCGAACTGTTTATAATTTACTTTTGAAATTGCACACTGAGGCAATTGTTTGGTTCCGTTAGCTGTATTTTTGTAGCAGATATTAGGTACGTTGATAAAAAGTCCATCTACATCTGCTTAACGCGTTTTTAGTGGACTGCAATTAACTCTTCACTCGAACCCCGGTTTATAATTTTCCTGTTACTTATCTTCCCCTGTCCGATCGCGCTTTCCACTCCTGCGCTCAAAAACAATCTCTGGCTTGTGCTCACGTTCACTAAACTGGCAATGAACAACCACAGAGAAAACAGTATCGTTCTTCGCACCAAACTGGTGGTTCGTGTGAAAGCCATCATTGGTAAGTATGTGTGTGCCTGTGTGCAATGGATTACACGTCTGCTTTATCGATCGTCTGACTCAGGGTTGCTTTGACTCTTTATTTGCTCGCGGGTTGATTGGCTGGTTGGTTGTTTGTTGTTCCATCGGGTGTTCCGTAGTTAAACTTGTTGGGCTTAGGACTCCGCTACTGATTGTGAACACATTGGAGTATCGATCTATGGTACAGCAGGTTGAATGCTTCCGGCCTCTCAACTTCCTTTAAAACCCAGACATTTAAAGACGGTGCAAGCCACAACCAGACAGGCCGGCCTATGTCACTTTACAGGGAAGGTAGTGTGAAGAAATTTGACATTAAGAATTCACATATACAATTAGAATGGAATCGGTCGACTTTGAAACCAGTTTTTCTGTACTCAGTGGACTGCCGTCATTAATAGGAACAGAAGTCACAAAGCCCCTTTAAAACTGACTACATACCTTTGTCTACCAGAACATTAGGCAGGTCTGTATCTACAAAATATCAAGATACCTGATGCCAACAAAGGTAAAGGTAGCTTAATTTCTTCAGGTAAAGAGCGCCTGTATGAGCGATTATTATCTAAATATGTATTACTATACCTTAGCCTAGTAGACGTAAATGTTCTACTCGGTATTCCCTGATGTGTTTTGTATGTATGGCTTGCTGTTTTTTAGAAAGTGTACTTGTCCTCTTCTGCGAAAGAGTTCATATTGACTAACCATGTCATCTGATCGATATTATTGGTTACCTGTTTTGTTAGAATTGGACAAAAAACGAAATTGTTCTTGTTTTTATTAGAAAAATTGCTCAATTCAACCGGCCGAGAACTCAGACGAGCGCTATTTTCATTGAAGCAGATATTTCAGGTAAGCAAATGACTGCTTCACCATGTCTCTGTTCATTTATTCCAGCCGGTAGCCAATTCATATGTTTTATTCAATATTGCCATAAGGTGGGCTGATATATCTGTACTTGATGTTCTTAATTCTTGTTTTGTGACAAAAGTTGTGTGTTTCATCAGATTACTTTTATGTCCCAGAAGGAAAGCGGAAAATTCGAATCGATATTCAATCTCAAACCATTACTCTAAAATGACTTTCATCATTAACTGGGTTTTCCAAACATGGGAGATAATTTTAAAGCATTTTTTTCTCATCAAGAATTTGAATAAACAAGTTAGGCTGATATTTCACGATTTATGTTCGGACAAATTTCGTCGCATCTTTATGAGCGCATACTACAGACCATTTATATATCAGTGTGAGAAAGTCAACATGATACCATGAGAAGCAAACTTTTAGCGTACACAATCACTGTTACCACCACGGTAGCAACAATCACTTCTAAACCTACAACACGATTTGAATTTTCGGGTGGCAACAACTTCAACGTAGCGCAATGTTCGCTTGTGTGACATTGAGTAGACAACGCGAAATGCCACTATAGGATCCGATTGGTTTTGCGTCGTTGGAACATGACATGCGGTGGATGATGCATGCTTTTTTTTCTATGCGCAACTAAGACATCGTACTTTTTCTGTGGCCTGTTTCTCTACCCACTTCGGGATATGCTCCATGACTTTAATTCGCAATTGGCGCTCAGTCCTGCCAATATAGGACGTCTCATATCTACATCAACAGTCATAGATACCATGGGATTTAACTGACTTGGGTACCGGTTGCTTCACACAGGGCGTTGAAATCTGCAATGTTTTGAACAGAATCACTGGGAAAACGGCGTTGTGTGTTCTCGTGATAGAACTAACCGGGAGACGGCGAATTGGTTGGCATACATCATCACTGCTAAAGAGAAGGTTAAGAAATACCGGCTGTTTGCACACTGAGTCGGGTCGAATTCCTAGGTTGAGGGGTTGTTTCAATCTTGCAATAACAGGTTCAATGTAATCGTTTATTTGTAAGGTGATCTTTAACAAGACCGTATCTTCAGTTCAAGTACGTTTAGCTTGATCAAAAAACTTGCGCACCAAACTTTGTTAAGAGGGTCGGAATACGGAACTTTTAAAATGCAGTTGCTGACTTGTCCAAATGCTCTCGCGATGAATACTTCGTTGAATCGAGTCATCTGCATCTCTCTTGATGCATATATCGAAAAATGCTAGATTGTTTTAATTCTCGCCTGCCGTACTGAAATGAATGTTTGGATGCAAAGAATTCATTCAGGTCACTGAGTTTTGTGCTTGCAGTTGATTCCCTGAGATGATAAACATATAATCGACGTATCGCTTGCATAACTGCGTCGAAAACAACTGTACCGTTAACTGTTGCTCAAGATTCGCCATAGAAATGTCTGCCAGAATAGGGCCGAGCAGGCTACTCGTAACTATTCTATCAATTTGTCTGTAGGATGAATTTTGGAAAACGAACCTGATGTTTTTGCTATAGAGCAATGCTAGCTGTTCCAGCCAGCTTTCAGGCATCCCAACATTTAGATAATACTCCGTCATGTAAGAAAGCAGGAATTCGACGCGTCCGTTCAGCGAAACGTTTGTAAACAGCGCCTGTACAACAAATGAGCAAAAATATTTATCCCGAATATTCATTATCCCAAGTAAGCCAGCAAGTTCGAAAATATCTTTCAGACAGAACTGAGAAATTCAGTCTCGAATGGGTTTCATAAGTTTCTCGAACCATTTAGCTACATCGTGTTGTGGCGAGTTAAACAGACACAACTGAACAAAGTGAACACAGCCATTGGGCGGCTCGGTCGTCATGTTTACCGGCTTAAAGCCGGGATGCTTATACCGCGTACTGCAACCCGCAAACACCCAGCTAAACAGAATAGACATGATTAGGACAGTTTACCTTATTACACAAGCTATCCCAATGTGATCCAACGGAATACACCATTTATGTCATTTTAGTCCAAATTCTACAACTATTCCTTTTTCAGATTCTTCAACGAGGACAATTTATAATTCCAATTTGCTGCATCAGCCCTGTCATCACAAAATAACTTGCATAGTTGCACACCTCGTAGCGATACTGTATGAACATTCTTGACTTGCAGTTTTTATTGATGTATAGTCTGGAGCAATAACTTTATCCCACTCATTACTCTTCGAAATATCTGGGAACGTTAGATCACAAATTTTTTGTATATGCCTTAGTCGTAGTTTCGTGAAAACCACCTGCTATAAAATCATAAACATACATTATGCGTGTTGAATATACTCACCTCCATTACGTGAAGTACTTTTAACACTGTACTTAAAACTACGTTTCCAGAACGATCACATGACTGATTATGCTTATGCATTATCCATAAGGTGACTGATCAATACATAACATCCACGTGCTGGATGATATCGGCCAAAATCGTGCTAAAACTTTCGTATTCACCACAATGTCATGAACGATTATTTTGTTATAATTTAAAGACAGAACGTTCTAGCAGTTGTACAAATATGCTACTCAACTACGTATTCCAAAAACTGTTGCTCACTATCACATAGTGGGCACCATCTCAGGTTTAAAAACAAAAGCAACTGTGTATCAAATCATCTGATTAGTACGCAACAGGTTACGAATCACACCATAATTCACATTAATGTCTGAATCTTTCGTTTAAACAGCGACTAAGCGGTTGACTATCTACATGGCTTCTTTGTTTAATTTTCGGAAGATAAGGTTTGCCTTCAAGCTTGCTAATCACCAACTCCAGCAACACTCAAAGTGACCCGCCAGTCCTCTTTTCTGAATTCGGCATTGAGACAATTTGATTTTTATGGCCAAAAATCATATTGGACGAATTACTTGCACGAAACTAACAACGATATGGTCTCGGAAAGACTTGAATAGGTTTCCGTCATTTACGAATTTTAAAAAACCTCACTAGTGTGTTAAGCGCATCTGTAATAGTCTGTCTGAATAAACTGTTGCTGTCGGATGAAAATCAGAATGTAAAGGTTTATACAGACACGCTGAAGAGCTCTTTGCAACTACTTCGTATACCACTAATAGATGTGACTACTATGCTTCAGTGAGACAACTCACCAGTTCATGTTGTGGTGAACTAAACTAGGAGTACTTTTCAGTAAAATAAGGTTTCAGTAGTTATTATGCACTCCGGACTCCAATACAATTACAAACCCTTAAGGATTACTTACTAGACACAATATAAAGTTCAGCAACAAAAGTTAGGCATGTTTTGAGGCACGATTGGGATGATAACAGTCGTAACGTTTGTGAATTGTAAAGAGTTTCACACTATTGAGTTGGCACCGATGTTCCCTTTGTTATTGAATAGGGATTATTCGAGTCTGTCGACTGCTTCCGCATATGGTGTCCAGTCAAGCGGAAAGTCAAGAAGCATGACGGACTCGCGTAAAACGTAGACAACCATACGGACGTGTTGTCCACATGGTCTGAGCAAGATAGATGCTGTGATCTTAGATTCGTAGTCAGTAAGTAACAGACGCTTGTTAACTCCCTCCCGGCCCTTTGCAGCACATATAGGTAGACGGATGATTGTTAGCAATTAGTGTCGCTCACGTGGACAGATGGATCAGCATATCAGAATGGTATGGTATGGTATTATGGAGCGTATTTCGTATCCCTCTCACTAGAATACACCGATAACACGTATCCACGTTCAGTTCGACATACGAATTCTGACGTTAGTGTTTATGAGACACGGTGTTGAACACTACTCCGGATATCTCACGTTGTAGCGACATACGGGTAATTTAAACGCTTACCCACAATCACACGTTGCCGGATAGTTAAGGCTATTTTGCCGAACAACCACAAATGATAACCCAGGCACAAGTTAGTTTGAATTCGACCACCTATTTGGAATTGCTGACTAGTGTTTCGTTTACTGCCAAGTAATCGGAACTCTGGACGATGTGATCACTGCTCACGTCTGTGTTGACCACCGTTTAATTGCCGGGACTTGGTTATCTGGTGCGAGATAAGTTGGTGTGAAGTTTAATTTGTAAGTGTTAATCGATTATGCTTCTCACATGGAACCGAAGATCAATCAGGAAACAACTTAAGGTCACGCGATCTGTACCTGTTGGCCGAAGTAGTGAATCACAGTCACTCATCGGCAATTCTAAATTCGCAATGAGTAAAACTGCACAAGGTAGGGCTCGCTTTTAGCCACACACCACACGATTTTTCAATCAACGACCACCGAATGAGTGACTGAAATACAATATGTAACAAAAAATGGACACCACGTATCTGACGAGGACCAGACCCGAAATGTGCATGTTTCTAGTTTTCAGTCCGCCGCATATTTATGTATGTGCACTTGGTTCTCTGTCTTTCGTCAGCTGGCAACCTGTTCGATCGGTTCTTTTTGTAGCCATCATTGTGTTTTCAAAGATGTCGACTTAAAACGTAAAGAGCTTTATAGTTCCATAACCTTGGTTAGTGCCCTGACGTAATTCCAAAGAAGTTCTATAGGATTTGGTTCAGGTGATCCAGTAGACCATGAAACATACTAAATATCATAGAATGACATGAACGAAAATGCAGCGGTACACATTTGAATCGGGTGCTATCATTATGAAGCATTCGGATATTCGCACTCGATATGATCATAGAAGACCGGCCCATTCCTGGCTGAACAGATAGTTGTCCATCGACTGAACTAAAGTTACACTTTATATCTGATTGTTGGCAGAGGATTTTGGTTTTCACATAAATTGAACATCACTCACAATCGATCGCATCCGTCACATTCTTACAGACTTTCCAGTCGGCCCTTTTCGAAAAGAAGCACTGAACTCGAGTTCCGCTCTCATTAGAGCTCGTCAGTAGCGCATATCTTTGCCACGGCCGGGAGTAGAACTCCGACCATGTTCTCGTGAGGCCGTGTTGACCATTGCACCACTAACCTCATTTTAGGCACGACCGAATTATCATGGTTGGTGTCACCTGAAGCGGATTAGCCTGTCATAATATCTCAAACCAAAGGACGCATGTGCTTAACCATTACCGCACCACTTGAGGTTTCACTCACACACCACATATCCGGTGTGAACTCGAAGGAATAAGACCAGTAGGTGAGTGGATGAGGTCATTGTGTTCAGTCAGCTAATGCTGGTTAGCCAATTAATTGACTGGCACGCCGAATTGTCTCATGTGAAAACTCAACTACCTTCGCTTGTGACTAATACTGTGATTGCCCGATCGCGCCGGGGGGCGCAGTGGTTAACACGGTTGCCTCATGAAAGCGTGGTTGGAGGTTTGGTCCCGGCTGTGGCAGGGATATAAACTATTGACGAGCTCTAACAAGAGCGAAACCCGAGTCTATTACACTTTATTGTTTAAACGCCTTTTCCTAGATTTCTGCAGGTATGCCCCTTAAGGTCACCGCCCGATCCAAAGTCTTAGTTCAATAGTTTTTTCTTCCACACTTTAATCAATCGTACAATGTGCGACTTCTGTCCATCAAATGGCTTAACAGGACATATTTTGTCTAGTCGGATGAACAGTTGAAAGGCTTGTAGTTTAGCTGAAGCTGCCATTGGACAGATCAACAATCTGCACTACATGCCACTTAAACATTCATCATCTGGCCACAAACAGTAATACCAGACACCGACTTTTTGTCACTGCTCACAATGTATGGATGTACGTTCCACCAGTGTACCTGTGTAAAATTGCAGCAAACCTGAACAACACAGTATACTTCACAAATACGTTTGATCTATGCTAAATGAGCGCTACAAACTGCTTCATACATTGTTTTGTCAAATCATGTGTACTGTCACCATTTACGTTGTAACCGTTTTCGTCGGCAGTTGCACACTGTTAATTAGTGCCGATGCTTAATTTCTTCGCTATCATGTGCAGAAGTAAGAAACAGTTTAATTTTCTCTGAAAGAACTAGCATGTGACTGGTCAAGGGACATGAAACTTTTGAGTAAACAAACAAAATACAACTGAATATGGCTCTCACCACTTCTCCAGCATTAACTGCGCCTACTTTACAAACCAACAATATCAATCATTCCACTGAAGCCGGTTAACGGCGAGCGCTGTCGTTCTCTTCCTCTTCAAGTCTTCTTAGACCCATTGTTTCATATACGAGTGTGCTAGCCCGATAGAACCACCCACCTTACTGCCGCCAACCCACCGACATATTTCCACATTACCCTGTGCCAAGTCATCGTTTGCTCACCCTGGACCTTATACTACTAGCGCGTGACATTAAGGGAAAGCGCTCAGAATGATAGTCGGCAAGTTGCTCTTCATGGGCCAGTACCGGGTCATGACCCGGCACCGTTAACGGCTGACCGGATGAACTCGGTTGACCCTCACTACCAGATATTGAATCCCTTGCCTTGCCGTTGCCTACTGGTTGGTGTCACTTGAAGCGTTTGTCTGTATACAGTTGTACTGTACGGTCACACATACAAGTAAGGTTTGTGTCTTCCACTCTGAATGGCCATGTTCCGTGGCCACAAGGTAAACTGTTCTAACAGTCACTTTATACCATAAACGTGCACTAATGGAAACTCTTGATCGTAAATGTTATTTGACAGGCTCTGAAGATGTTCTCAGTCACAGATTTAGACGAAGTATTACTAGGATTACAAGTTTACCAGGGACAACTGTGAAAGATGACCACGTTGGTAATTAAATTCAGTCGCACCTAAGGAAAGTGGGCGATAGTCGACAAAAATGGTACCCAATAAACGGACATTCCAGAGTGAGCATTTTGTTTTCAATGAGCTTATATCTGTCCTCGGAATTTATCCGTTTTCGAAAAATCGAAGAGCTAATTAATGTCAGGAAGCGTGTGTTGTGTATGTGTGCAACAACAGGAGTTCAAGTGATTGATCCTATCGAATGTTGTACAGAATTTCAGAAGGATAACATTTACTGCTTCTGTATATTTCGAGCACCGCATTCCAATACAGGAAAAGGCACTGTGTTACTTGGAGACCACCGTGTGCTTCCCAACCGTGGACACAGTTGGATCATATAGCAGTTAGTTACAGGTGGCGCCACTCTGTTAAGGACTGTCGTGCCTTTTGGAGCAACCACCTGGAATCGGACCATGCTGTTGTGCGTGCCCTTTTTGTTTTATCATTTGCCCAGAGAACCTACGCTCGTAAATACAAGGTATTCAACTGGCATTCGAGCGATGAGGGTGTAAAGAACGCTTACCAAAAGGCGTTGGTGAAGGAGTTGCCCAGTTCGAGTCATGTGAATGATCTTAATGAACACTGGGAACAAAGCAGTTCGCCGGCGCGTATTCCAGAATGCTCGGGATGTGCGATCAATTGGTCAACTTATCACGGTACACAGCTTGCGTTGGCTGGGTCACGTACTCCGTATGTCATCTGATGGTTTACCGTACCGTGCATTATATGCTGAGGCCACCAACAATTGGGTAAAACCACGTGGTGGTCAAGCAACAACGTGGTCACGAAATGTGAAGACCTTTACTGCTCCACTGAGCAAAGTGGGTAGGTGTCGCCTGCCTGGATGGGGTCCTCGTGATCACTCAAACCGCTGGTTAGAGATGCTATCCCAGATGGCGATGTGTCGCAGTCAATGACGTACTTGTATTCATACCATTTCTAGTTCATCCTCTTAGTCTTCTTTCAATAATTTTCAACCTTCTTAGTAACATTTTCTTCTAGAATATTCCACGTCACTGTTGAGGTGAGCGGCGGTCCGAGCCACAGTACCTTCTGGTCAGGTTCATGGCTGTTATGATGATGATGCTTCTGTCCACTGTTCCGGGATGTTGGTTAAATGAACAATAGGGAAATAGTTTGAGGAATTTAGAATAGTTGTTAGGTGGCAGTATAAACTAGGCTGGATAACCGTGTCGGTTATAAACAAAATTAAACCTTTCATAACGTTAGCGACAATAAGTAATAATGCGATTAGCCTATAATTAACTGCTACCATTCTCTTTATCAATAAACGAAACCGTATAAACCTTGTAAGCAAGGGATAAGTTGGAGGTTTCTTTCAACTGCCCATTGTCCTTTTAACTGTTGCATACTGCAGATTGTCCGCTCAAGATGACGTGATTGGGATTCTGTTCTCTTTTAAACTTCTTCCTTCCTTTATTAGTGTACTACGAAGGTTGCAGACATCCACCAGCCATTTTATTCTATTTTCCGACTTCTTAACAGTGCGACAAAACTTTTGATGTGCACTAACATTTTTGATTTCTTCAGTAACATGGTTTTAATGATTCCAACTATGCAAAACAGTCTTACTATGATGGCAGACTTCATCGTGAAAAGTTTTTCGACTAACCGGTCCCTCAATCGTTCCGCTTATGGCACACACAGAAGTATTTTTTCAGGATCTCGTCTGAATCCTGTACACGTTTCTCTCGGACTAAATCCTGATGGATTCAGCTAAATTAATTCATGTTTTGCTGTTAATTGTGACCCATTGTTGGTTAATCGAATCAAAAGCCAGCAGTGAGAACACTCAGTTGCCAACTGTACTTAAAGGCAACCCTTCACGCGTCGTTGACGTTCCAAACAGACTCACTGAGCGGTGACCAAGTG
Source organism: Paragonimus heterotremus (assembly GCA_013368495.1). NCBI lineage: Eukaryota > Metazoa > Platyhelminthes > Trematoda > Plagiorchiida > Troglotrematidae > Paragonimus > Paragonimus heterotremus. Next base: position 163,805 of record LUCH01000612.1, on the reverse strand, counting down.
CATCCGGGTTCATCCCTGAGTTATGCTTAGTTTGTGAATCTAATGATTCCAGTTGACGTTGTCAGGTAGACGTAAAGATTCCTAGACTCACGAAAACGTCAAAATGATGGTGAAAGTTAACTAGATGTTCAACGGCGCTGAAGAAATTTTACAAATTCGCATCCTTGTCTCAGCCTAAATGTGACGAGATCGGGTACTCAAGTAAATCAGTAAGGAACAACCACATCAGGGAGCTTTTTGACGTCTTCACGAAATCACCGAGGACGAAAAGGAAATAAGCTGACTGGAACAATTCAACCCGAGCAGTGAAACAGAGGGCATTCAACAGTTTCGGAAACAATTCACGAAATAAAAAAACCACGGTTGTAACAGAAGGTGAAATTTGAAGACAGGTGCCGAACCTTTTCAAGTAATCCACTCTTAAATCTTACTTCACTAAAAACACGCGTTCAGAGGATAATTAGATGTACCCTTTACAGACAAATTCAAAATTCTTCAGCATTTCATCAGCACACACAAAAATATACGGAACAAGGCACAGTAAACGGTTCGTTAACTTCACCAATGGGCTCTTCGGGGCAACAGACATCCTGAACTGGTTGCAGTATTACAACTATAGCCAGCACAACCCGCCGTGTGTACTAAGACAGTCGAGATGATCTGACTTGCCAGCATGTTATTTATTAACTGGTTTGGTCACCGGCGGGTCGATGATAGATGAATTGCGACGAGCAGACTATTTATTTACATTTTGATCACACCCGTATTACTTGCGCACCAGTCTCTCACGCATGCCGACCTTTGTACAAGCTGGTCACTTCGTTATTCTCCACACGACACTGAACTGTAGCGATTACGCGATCCTCATTCTCGGATACTTATGACTAATATCCCCAGTTTTGTCTGTTTCATCTGAGTAAAAATAGCCTAGACATCTATCATTCTCGGCTGCTTTCGCCTCTTATTCAGTTGACAGCCAAACTATTTGCAATAGTTACTCGATTGTCAACTAAAACTGACTTCTGTCATCTTGCTGTCTTCAGACAATCGTGATGAGCACTGCGTAAGAGGACAGAAATCTCTCGCATCGTTCAACGAATTAACGACTCTTTGGCATTCGGTGCTACTGAATGTAATGCCGATTGAGCTTGTCCGAGATTTCATGCACCGTGTGACGGCATGGTAGGTTTTGGGATTGTCGATCGCTCGTTCTTGATGAACACTCGGTTGATCTGTACTGCGTAGCTGGCACTGATAGAGTATCTTGCTAGTCAGACGGCTCAAAACACTGGACATTCACCCAATCTTCGTTTACGCGAATGTGCCTATGGATTCGGGTGCGACGTGTAGGCGGTAACGCATGGAATCTACGGGGTGGCCTAACATCGCGGCATCTCGCTAGTTGAGTCCCAAACATGTGACTGTCTCACCGTTCATCGTTTGATGGCATGCGCTTGATTCATTTGTGTGCAGTAGTCCACCCTCACCGTTCTATCACGGCTTTTTACGCGTCTCCTGTCAAAACCTGTCGCTTATCTCACTGATCGTAGTTGGCCATACTGTGAACGATTGTCTGTTCGGGTCCGAACTCATCGTGCCTACATTGTACAGATACCAGTGACTCCCATATCTCCGTCGGCTTACATTTACCCTTTCAATCAAGTTAACCATCCTGACCTTTTTCTGATTGGCATGGCAATTTTTATATTTTACAGGCTTGTTGTAGGACCTACGCTCACACTTAAGACGTTGCATCTAGTGTTGTGACCTTTACTCCTTGTAGTAGTCTAGACATTGGTATATGGTGCATATTCATTTTGGAAGTTGACCATAAGTTACTGTTTGTTTAAGACAGAATGGTACTTACGCCGTATGTTAATGGATCGTGTGCTAAAACAATGGGATTTTGGGGACCAACGTGAGCCAGGACAGGTGGGCTACTTCCGCTTTGTTTTGCTAAAATGGCTTTTCACTCAACTAAGATCTGCTTCTGAACAGAAGACACCCTGTCCTTCTTGATTCATTTCGATCAAACTTTGCACTGTCGCTTTCCTCTCAACGACCGTTTATTATGGAATATTTCACCAGTCCCAAGCCACAGTACCTTCTGATCAAGCTCAAGGCTGACGATGATTATGATGAACTCAACTTGGAAAATAAGGGATTCATTAGGTTGAACCTTGCAAAAGAACCTGAGTACATAGAACTGTCAATGTCAGTTTCAGTTGAAGGGCAGTAATGGAATTACGATGCACACACATTTTCCATTGTCAACTGAGGTATGTGGGAAGTCAGTGTAGAAGGGCGAAGGATTAATTAGATGATTGCCATAACCATCACAAGCCAACACTATATCTGGAGAGAAAAAAGGTAGCGCAAACCACGTATCTTTTAGTTAGTTTACGTCTGAACGGTGGCCACTGGACAAACAACAAGCAAGCACCCTCGGGATAGGGATGGAAAGCCATTGTGACTGGGATTCATAGTGCAGTGTGTGGCTGTTTCACTGGGCATGCATGACTACCTGTAGGTGTTGTCAGCAAACACAGGCGGCGGCTGCACACACATTTTCTTACTAGCGTCCATTTATGCGCGTTACCAGACGTGTACACAGTATTCAGGGGGTTTAGTGCCTGTAGGTTCCATTTATTATACATATCACCAATGGCCAGCAGCGGACTCTCGCACGTACGTTTTGTGGTTGCGTACTAGAGCAGTCTTCATGAAGCATTTGTTCAGGATCTCAGTATGTCCATCACGCACCACCCTTTGGAAAGTATGGACTCTTCTTAGTCTGATCTCTTCTACCGCAGCTAAAACTTTGGCTGTCGTTTTGTGACCTGTCGCATGTTACTAACCTTCCATTAACGAGACGGATTTTTATGTTTGACAAGAAAATCGAAAGATATGGTTTTGTACGATATTTCCAGTATGATATTTACGGTACATATGTGCAGGTGCAGTCAAAATCTAACTGTTCCCGTCATTGTTTTCAGCGTCCTTTAGTCGCCAGTGGATCACATTTACGAGTCAGCCACCATAGATGACAAACTATTTGCTCATGACCGTAGATGGTGGTCTCTTTAAACGTATGCCCAGAGAGTACACTTCGTCCAGACGCTTGGAAACCACTGTTTCCCATTCTTTCCTACCGTAAGAGAAATTGGTTATACAGAATGTGGACGGGGCAACTTCCAACGCGAGGTCGGTGCAGTTCATCCGTGCACATTTGCCACCACTGGTCGTTAGGATGGGTCAGGGTCGAGTATAATCAACGACTGGCCTGCTCGAATCGTGCGTGATAAAAGGCAGTACACAATGATCACACACATTTATGTATTTTGCATGTGTGAAAATGCAGTGAACTGCAAACACAGGTCTTGCCTACTACCCGAGGCTAACTGCTCATTCGCAGTTGTAATGCTCCTTGGTGCTCACTCTCAATTCGACGCCCCACAACCATTTTCATCCTTGTTTGGACTTAGCCGGTAGAGATAATCTGAACTGGAGACCTAACCTGCTACACTTTGGTTCACGAGACAATGCTCTCACCCTCTGGACCACCAGTTCTACAAGCATCGCTTGTGACGGAAGAGTTTGAGTTATAGGTTCCTCGTGTCCATTGTTTCGTGCGACAGTGTAGGCGAATCAAAAAGCGTCAGCAATAATAGTCACACAAATGGGCTCCCGGAGATGTGCGGACAATAATACTCCCTCTCCCAACGCATTCATATTAATTATGGAAGCAGAGAACAGAAAATCGACTCACTTCTATGCCTTTTGAATGTCTAGAAGCCGAATTATGAGGAGAGTTTTTTATGTGATGATACCCCATGTTTCAAGGAACTTTTTACAGAAGGCTTCAACTTAGTATAATAAAAACTATTCAGCTAATCTGTTTCGGCCTAACGAGTCCATGGTTGGACTCTCACCAGTGTGACCGGAACTAACTGATCGATGTCTCCGATTTTTTCTATCTGAAGTGCACTAATTAATAACTCTTACTACCTGTCTTAACGGATGCGTCATACTAGGAGTGTCCGGACCAACCTCTTCGACGATGTCTTAGAGCTGCCCCCTCTATTACCAACTACGACTTGTTCGAAGAACAATATCACGTGATAAGCAATATGAAATTTTAAATCTGGCAGATATGTCGCTTTGTATGCAAGACTAAATTTGTGACCGTACTTCTTAGAAAAAGAAGTCCATTTGAGACTTAACGTTTTTCGCCGAAATTGGGATTAAGTATTTGGCAGTCGATCCAAAATTACATACAGTTCATATCGAGCTGTAAACCATGTTTATCGTGTCTCACTTAGTTACAAAACAGATGTTTCACCATCTGTGATAATAGCTCTACAATCACCAACCCCCAAGAAATGCAGAAAACGATTGTCCTATGGAGAACGATGTAGGAAGGACCGTTCCTTGTCCTATACACGATTAATTCTGTGTGGCAAATCAGAAAATGAACGACTCATCTCTCTTGATATGGCTTACTACAAATTCACTTTAAGATGTGCTCACAAGGATGATCTCCCGTATTCAATCCCAGCCGACCTTTCCATCAACCGAGAATTCCGTGTATGTACATGTCGGTGGTGTAGTGTGATGATGCAACCGTAAACCTGAGCGTGTGGAGCAGAAGTGGGACGTTGAGATCATCAGTTCTATCCACTTCTCATAACATCTATGTTGAACGGGTTGATCGGCGTGAGTTATGTGTTCGAATTTGCTCAGTTTCGAAGCACTGCTCAATATTCGTCTGACTTCTTGCATTCCAGTCCAAACACAGTCGAGGCTGGCTGGACACCCACTGAGAATTCGTTTGCTGATGTGTCACGTACAGGCGGGCCTTCTACTTGCGCCCATCTTAAGAACAGAGTACGGCTCTCTAATTTCACAAACCTCGCGGCAACACGAACAGACTTGAAACAGCCGAGAACCGGACAGTAGTGATTGTTATGGGGGGGATTAGCGAATTGAAATGGTGTCGCTGTGAATGGAAAGGTGATGGTTTTTCATTATCCCGATAGGTCTTTGGCAAACACGGTTGTCAGTATGATCTGTGTATATTGTTGGTATCGTTGCGTGAAGGACTTAAAATTAAATCCCTGTGAAGGAGTTCTTGTGATGAATCGAATGTCACCAGTTTTCCTTTCAGTCAACCTGCCGTTTGTTATGAAATTGGAATTTCTCCTGACATTTCTCTCTCAAACTAATTTGTCCGCTAGCCAACTTCCGTAACCCGGGATATAGGGGAAAAGCTCGGTAGCTGGTAAGCGAGGAACAGTTACTTGTGATTGCTGCAGTTAAATTGGTCTTCATTTAATTTCCAAATGACTTTGCTTTCGTGTTAAAAAGAACATAACAATTATCTTTTTCCACAGGACGACAAGGATTTGGTACACGAATTCGTCACTAATGCTGGCTTGGATTGTCTGGTCAGCGTAGGATCAAGGTCTGATCAAAATCTACAGAACTACATCCTTCGAGGTAAGTTTCTGTTGGCTCATTCACCAAATGATAATCAAATGTGTAAGCTTTCATACTTTTTTTCAGTCGGATGCTGAATGTCAGAGTTTATGTCTTCAGTAGAACAAGCACCATGATGTCCTCAGTAAATTACATTTGTACAGTTAGTGGTACCATTAGTGTTTGTTATTTTTGGCAATAACCGTTTATATACTGTACCGACTGATCATTCCTTTGGCCACAAAACCTGGCTGTCCTCTGCACGTTTTTTACCTCTGATTTATATATATATATATATATAAAGCCTAAGTGATACAACACTGTCTGAAAAAGGAATGGCCCTATATGGAAATGAATTCGAGCCAGTCATCAAACGCAAAGCTATCGTAAATTTGATCACGGTTCAATCTTTCGTTGTTTATTTTGGAAGGTCACACAATGATAAGCAATCACATTTGCTTCGAAACCAACTCTGTTGTCACCACTTTGTGCAACCTGCTACGAAAGTCGTTCAGTTATGTTTGATTTGCTCCATACGCCCTCCAAGGCGTATATATATATATATATATATATATATATATATAGGTATGGTAGTGTGGGGCAGTGTTTCATGTTGGTGTATTTAGAAGGGGTTCAAATGCATAGGTTCATGGCTTTCAGTAGATTTGAACCAACGCAGCCAGTATTTCACTCTCGAAGCTCTCATTCGTACCATTCACATTCGATTACTTATTGTCATGTTTGCCGTATCACTTGAGCATACTGTGGTAGTGTTTTGAATCCACGAAATAACCTAAGACACCTATCGGTACTGTAGGTTATTTCCACGTGGATTCTGCCTCGGTTCAATAGTTCGACATTAGGACTTAGCAACATCGTCAGCAAATTCCACGCCTGATTACCCCCTTACTCCCAAAAAAACTCGCTCATCCTTGGGTTATTTGGTGGGTTCTACAGTACACAGTTGAATGAATTCATTTACGTGACCAGTGATAGGATTCTGACATTCTCTTCCAGCGTTTTCTGTGGTTTTCCAAAACTTGCGGTAGTCGGGTCACACGCAGACGCGTCATGAATCTAGTCTGTCCAGGTCGGTGGGTGAGCACACTAGTGTACTATGAAAGAACATTCAAGATGTATCGAGGAACTATGAAAACTCTGCAACTCGTACCTACCAGTTTGTATCATTTCAACCATACTATTTTCATGAATCACATCCCGATTCGTTTCTTACAACTCATTTGCAATTTATATGCAAAGATTAGAAAAAGTATCCATATGCAGAAAACCAGGTAGAACAAACTTAGATCTGAATGAATTGCTGCACTTCGGCACTGTACACAGCGACGATTCCTAACAGCATAGCCTAATTCAAACAGTGTCAGGTGCCTGACAGCTTTTGGGATTATTTTCTGTGATCGTAAATTATCTGAAAGTCTTCATTAATTAGTGCGCCCCACTGGCTCAAAAAACCTGAAGATTCTAGCCCGAACTAAACAAATGGCAGTGATCACCAAGTCTAATCCGTTTTAGGTCTAAGTTTGGAGGTCGTTAGATAAGCGATCGGTTGCCGGCTCATCAGTTGGAAAGTGTTCAAATTAGTCACATCCAATTTTCTGATTCTGGCGATGAGTTGATGGCGAGTTATATTCGAATGATTTTGCCACTTTCCTACGAATATTACTTGTCGCATTTAGTGTTTGACGGAAGCGTTCCCCGCTGTTGGCCAAACCGCATCTATATAACTCCGAATTACTGATGTTTCGCTTAGGCGGCCTGCAAACGAAACCGAAACTTACCAGTAACATCGGATAAAACAATTGCTTTAACGTTCCTCAGACCTACTGCAAGTGGGATCCGGTTACCAATGGTTTGGTAGTTTATCACAGGTTAGAATGCATACCAACAGGGTTTATCAGCACCTTACTCAGCCAACTCATAGTGTGGTTCATGCCGCTGTTTGTAGCATTAATGAAAAGGAAACTGTTGAATGAAACATTCAAGTTAAAAAGTATCAGACAAGTTAAATTTTATGGGGAGAAGGTTAGAAAATAATTCGAGTATGCACGTACTAGATGTCACACCAAGCTACTGTGTTGCATATTGTGTCCCACCATCGAATTACATGATCACAAAAGGTTCCTTAGCCAAACAGGTGGCAGTTAACAACTTTGCAGAACAAAGGTACTCTCATTTTACTAATATGTGACTATATAATCGGGTATACACCGCGTAATTTCCCTAAATAGTGGTCGTCTCGGTGAGAACCACAGTGTGCGACTAATACTAACCTAGCGTGCAGAAAACAATATTTAACCGTTGCACGCTATGTACGTATTTAAATCCCTTCGCCAACTGATTATATGTGTTGGTTTCTCCGAATGACGGATATTCGGGCTTTTATTTAATGAGAGCTAATTGACAGGCACAGCTGTGGCAAACCGTAACTTTTCTCTGCACAACTTGACTGAGTCTCTGAAACGAAGATGGTGATGAACGGTTCATATGTTTTGCGCATTGTTCAGTTTAATAACGATCTCATATTTTTCGAAGGGTGTAACTGACGAAGGTTGAGGGAATCAACGTGTGTTATGTTAGTCTTGATGGTTCATCCCATCTGAGCTGGCAGAATCATGTTTTATAGTTGAATGTGGTAGTACCTAGACACAAGTGAAATACTTGCATTACCGAGCGTATAAGATTAGTAGTATGATAGACAGCACTGAGCCTTGATATGTGATTAGGGTTAGCTTCTTTGTGAACTGTTACTTGAAAGAGTTTTTGTGACGGCGGAAATCACAGAATGGCCATTATCTTCGTTTTTTTGAAGGAACCTCAAAAAAGACCAGTACTCATTCTTTCAGTGGCTAACTTATTGCAGCAGTTACAATCTAACTTTTTGTTCTTATCTTCGAGAAAAAGTCTACTGACGGAAATTTACACACATATAGATCAATACAGTTAATTTGTTTGGAATACCCATAAAGAGCTTGGACAGAAGAATCAAGAGGTGTGCAGAATTTTCCATATGATTTGAACTTTCAAACACAGGTAGATGTGTTGTACTAGAAACATAAGTTCACGCGTGCTTCTCTTACCCGATAACACGGATAGCTGCATCGCACACTGTATCACGCAAAGTAAGGCGCCGTATTGAGTTCAGTTATTGATTCAGTTTTTTGACTAACGAATCGTCCATATTTAGCATCTTTGAGAAAGCGTTTCTCTTAGTCACTGCTATCAAACGATTTTTTCCTCATTCCTTCTTTTTGTTATTGGTGAATTTTTATGGAAAGTTTATTTTCGCTCAAAATGGATTACCAAATCAACTTCTTTTTGTGACATAACATTAGTGACTACTCTGTTTGCTCTCGCAAATAAAACGTGTAACAGGCTGTGTGAGTATGTTAACTTGGAAAAACTGATAATTTATGTACTGACCAGCAACTGTTGGCTTCATGTAGATTGATACTACAACCGAATCGCCTCTTCTCCTAACTAATGACTTATCCAGGAACAATAGTCTATCTGCTTATTCCCCTTCTAGTTACTGTTCGAATATGTCAAGTTCAGTGTTGTCGTTTTACATTCTGTGTTCTCAGTGACTACCACAATATTTTCCGCCTTTCTTTCTTCGCAAGCCATGACAAAAATCTGTTAGACTAGAGTTCAATGGTTTGTCCGTAACAACTCATTCAATCTGGTTACAACTGTATTCTACTGAATAAAACTTTATATTGTATATATACAGCTTAACAAGATCTGAGTACTCACTATCAACAAGCAGTTGGAACTTATAATCGTCCCTACACAAACAAATCAGTTCGACCATCTAATCTAAAGGAATATTTATAAATACAAATTTCGGTTGCTGACATTTGGATATGCTTCACTGGGAACTTTTAACTGATTCTGTTACTGAAAGAAGTAGTCTTGTTTATACGATTAATCATGTTTTCACAGAAACAGTATTGCCGGCAAACCGGGAGAGCTAAATCTCTATTTGTTGGGTGCTTTCTACAAATCTGATATCACGTAAATCAACTGATACGTATTCGTAAAGAAAAAAACTCAGAACAACCAACACTGGAACAATTGCCGTCGGAGTTAGGTTTGCTTCTGCAGTTACATAAAGTTTTGTGCGTTAAGTTCCGTTAACTTCTTTTTTACAAGCTCTGAATAAAGTCTACCATCTCCTCAATTTCATGGTTGAATGATACTATCACCATACTGTGTCGTTATCAATGAGATTTGAGAATTTTACCAGATTATCTCAAAAATTAAATCGCTTACGGACTTTTACCATCGATTTCTAACTAGTCAGCCACAGATCCGGCTCCAAAAAATGCAAACACAGTGCCATATCTATGTGTAATTATCTACATTCATACACTGTCATGGTTGTATCAGACATTGTTTGTGCTACTTATAACGCGGAGTGATTTTTGACTGAGGCTACAACTTTGAACTGGAACTGTAGTGATAAGGCGCATCATGTGACCTTATTTATTTTCTTCCGTTAAGAGTTTCGTTTTTGTTTATGTCCCTGCCTACTCAGCGCTCGGTCAAATCATGCTTTATGTGGACGGAATGGCTGGTGTGATTGAACACCCCGAGACATTACGCTGGCTCTACTCATTACTCACTTCTAAGGTAAGCTTGGATTCTGTTCTAAGATTGACTGACGGTAACTGGAATTCGAATACAACCATACACTCTTCAGACTGTCAGTCAGACGAGTTTGTTTTTCTATTGCTTGTCCATGAGTGCTCTCACTGAATTCCCTTTTCAGTTCCGCCTCGTTACCAAGACTGCACTCAAATTACTCTTGGTATTTGTGGAATACACGGAGACAAATGCAATGGTGTTTGTCCAGGCCGTGCACACATACCACGCCAGTTCACGTGAGTTATCACTGTTTTGCTATGGTTACGATGTCATAACACCTATTCAGGCGTTTGTATTTGCAAAGTTTATCTGCACTTGTTCGCTTTTATCATAACTCAGGTATGCTCTCCTGTTATAACGATCAATAATTCCAATTCGCATAGAGTTGTGCATTTTATCAAGGTCACAACTTACTAATATACAGATGTGTAAGACGTGACTTCACTTGTCTGAAATCGAAAGGGTCTGATTCAGCTCAAATTATTTACGTTCACTGTAGTGTGAATGCTGTGAATTCATCATAAACCAGCGAAGTCGAAAGGAAGCGGCTTCACATGCATGCCGCAGGGAAGCGAACGGTAGGCTCAACTGTTTCCTTTACTCAGTCAGCCGCGAACATAGTTCATACGACAAACCAACAAAGCGTCAAACGTGCATCACGTCATCAACCTTTTCAACTATGAAGCATACCCATAGGTACTGTGACGTGGGATGCTGCTGGTCCTGACAATGGTCTACAGAGAATCAGAGTAATAAATAGACATAAATACAAGGTGATAAAAAAGAACAGGTATAGGAAAGAGAAACATTAGTGGTCCATTATGAGAAAGAAGAGTCAACAACTTTGTAGGTACAAGCCCGCCACTGACTGCATCATACCGCCATGTAAGCGAGTAATTTCAACGAGCGGTGTGGCTAGTCGCAAACTTCCCAAACACGTAGACGGCACTTACCAGCCATGTTCAGCAGCGGTCAATGTTTTTTTTATCTGCGACGGCGTCATCACCTGGCCATTATGTGATTTCTTCTAACATTCAGACGCTCCGTCGGCACATTGAGTACTTGCCTTTGCACCCCAGTTGTCAGTCGCCAACTTACACATTTCCTAAATACACCCCGACGAACTGTCATATTGTTCACGCAGTCAGCCCGTTTACTGACGGCTAACTGACGAAAACAACGGGGACCCAATACCCAGATTCTAGACGCATCTTTTACACGAATGGGCTTGATCTTTGATTCTTAGAGCAACACTAGGCGCACACATATTGTAGACTTCTTTAAACGACAAGTTGACGTATTGTCGAAGTCACAACTGATGAAGGTTTGCGAATGCATTACGTATTTTTATTTTCCTTGCGGACACTTCGTCAGTAATATTAAAAGCCGATTAAATGATACCGTCCAGACAACTGAGGTAGTGGACAAACTCGAGTGATCTTCCTACAATGACAACTGCAGAGTTAGTGCCAGTCCAATCTTGTGACAACTCTTTAAACTTTGACAGTGTAACGTGCATATCATCCTGACCAGCCACATCATTTATTCAGTTGAGCATGGTCTGCAGTTTCTTTGCAAAAATTAATCTTGTCGTTCGACTGACCGTCATTCGGATACTACAAGATGTTTCACATAAAAGTCCTCTGTTCAATAATTGGGTTTTGCTGAACAGACCACCGTTGCAACAGTTAGTTGGTTCACTGTTGACTCATTTTATCCGTTTCTTCTGTCACTCTTTGCGTCATCTTGATCAAAACAGAATGTTAGCCTTCCTATCACTAGGTACACTACATTTGTAACCACTTAGGAAATCTTGGCTTATCCACTTTGTACCTCACTTCTCCAGCCGATGTAATGTGCACTTTTAACCAACCACCGGTGGGACGATTCAGTTTACACATCACAGTTATCACAACAAATCTTGGAAGGCTCGGACGTAGTGTACCTGGTAGAATATGGCGAACTGTAGTTTTAAAGCTCAAAGGAAGCTGACCAAACATTGAAGGCCAAAGGTCCAGAATTGCCAATCCAATTTTGTAAACGAAGTGATTGACCATAAAAGAAGTGACAAACCCTAATACTATGCGTAAGTGATGTGTCAACAATGAAAATAGTGTACAGTTAGAGAAATATGAATATTTAGAAGGAAGTGAACAGCCATGTTTACTTAAACGTTCCTTTGACCGATTCTGGTACCGGAACTGATGTAACACACAACATTTATTTGTTAGCCACATAGGGACTGTCAGCAGTCGGTATTGTTATCTGTTGTGCCGTTTGTCTTCTTGACTGGAACGTGCGTATGCAAGCGCATCTTGAGAAGTGTTGTGTGACGTTGTACATTGAGCTCTTTAACTTATGTGGCGTTCTTTTTGACAGGTTAGTTGAATATTAGTGAGGTGTAATCGTGAAGTTGGCTGACTTGACACTGAACATCATGTGCATTTGATTGCGACTTTCTCATGGTCAATATTAGATACCGTGCCCGATGTGAGGCCTTATGAAAGCGTGGCAGGCGTTCTCATCCCAGTCATGGCCAAAGTATGAATTACTCTCGAGCTCCCACGTACGCAAAACCCGAATATAGTGCTTCTCTTCGAAATACCTTGGTTGCAGTTTCTGTTCGGTCAAGTATGAGTGATTTTCAATTTCTGGCCAATTTCACTTTACCAAGTTTTATCTCTGCATAAATATTTTGATATTTCAATGTTGGTGGTGATCTGTTACGTGGTCGCCAAATTGTGCTAGGGTTTTGCGACGTGGCCTTGGATGAGAAACCAAGCAAACCATCATGATAGAACGGAAAACGGTTTATGATGCTCAGTCGCCTTCGAAATTTGTCACACGAGCATAAACAAGCATGTGCCCAATAGTTTGTGTATATCACTTTCTCATCCCTAGGTTTTACCATGCCCTTTGATGTTAAAAATGCTCATCTTCTACTTTTCAGTTTCATAATTCATTCTCGTGATCGAGTAGCTCCACAGAAAGAGTGACCAATAACGGGCATTCAGTTAAAGTTTCCTACCATCAAGTTAGGTATAATGGACAAAGTATGTTTTGGAATGCGTATTTTGGCCTTCAGTTAGCTCACAACAGCACGTTGGTAACAACACTGGCTATCGAGTAAACTGCTTGGAATTTTGTTGCGGGCTACCTTGATTGACAGTGCATCCAATTCACAAGCGACCCAATAGGTTAGAAAACGGTACATATCTTAAGGTGTACTGTGGGGTTGAGACAGGACGCTCTGGAACCGTCGGAGATGTTCACATCACGTATTACCCAAGCAGTCCAACGTTATTATTATTCAAGTCTCTCAAAGAATAAGCTCGAAGGAGTTATGCCGACCCAGCAACTCATCACTGAAATAACAGATAATCCCGTCCGTGAGATACTACTTACTGAGGATACAGCGAATTTGTCCAGGGATCTAGCTGTTAGCTTCGCCAGGATTAAGTCATCAGCAGTTGAACACTCTAGAGTGTTCAGTGGAAAAACTGATAGTCTTGACATCAGCAAGACATAGCTTTCCTTCCCCACACCGTCGACAACTTCCTCCGCTTGTTATCGTTGTTGCAGTAACCGGCATAAGACAGACTGTCAGATATGTCCGGCTCATAAACTTGGCTGCAGGAGTTGAGGTAAGCGAGGACATTTTGCTCCATGTTACAGATCCCGTCAAGTAGCGCAGGTGAGACAGGATACTCCTGATGATTTGCCATCAATATTGATAGAACACATTTACTCAGTAAATAATCATACTTACACTGTAAAAAAGCATGAATTTCTGGGGCCCAAGTTCCCTTCAGTGGACATTCGAACAATGATATGGAACTGGATCCTGCTTCTCCGATGACAATAATTCCTTCAAGTTTCTATGATAGAAGTGTAGGTGATTTGACTTTATATCCCTCAGCCCACAAGTTTAACAGTTACTCAAATGCAGGTGTACATATTCGAGGCTTCATTCTGGTGGTTTTGTACCTCGAATCAACATCAGCAGGTATGGTGTGTCCCAAACATTCGATTTCAAGAGCATCAAATTTGCACTGTGTAAGATTTAATCGAAGATCACGTTTATTCAACCGTCGTAACACCGCATGTAAACGAGAGTCCTGCTTTCAGTAGTACAGCCAAATGCACAGATGTCGTCCATATAAGTCACTTGTCCAGGAAGATCAGCTGGTGAAGTGGTTCATGAACTTTCATCAGGCAGCTGGTGTTGATCCAAGGCCCAATCAGCAAATGAGGGCGATGGGAACCTGAGAGAAATCTGTCAGTATGTCATACAAGGCTGACCTTCTAATAACAAACTCACCAGTGAGGTACGGGTAATTTACGTTTTACGGCATGGATTATCGGCTTAGATGGGTGCCTTATGCGAGGGCCTATGTTCATAGCGCCACACGGAGCATGACATGTGCACACGAGAGTCACTCAGGAATAGTTCGAACGAAAAGCAGGATAAAGGAACTGTGTTTGGTGGCCATGAATGTCAACAATGGTAGAAGAATTCGTTCCGTAATTGTGCCACTTGTCAAAAAGCCGATAAGAGTTCCAAGCCAGTTTACATACCAGTACAGCTTATCGTCTAGCCAATGAACGTTGGGTCCAAGATTGTCACTGATATCATGGGCCCATTCAGTTTCGCTTCTCAACATCCGAAAACTGCCTGGTAGTTACATGTGTTTACAGCAAATGGTCTGAAGTCCAGCTTCGTGGTGAATTGTCTAGTGTCGGTATCATACGATGGTTGAGGCACCCGTTCGCCCGTTTAGGACCCCCAGAAGAAATCGTGACCGATAATGGATCGCAGTTTACCAGCCATAAGTTTGACCGTTTTTTCCATCTGCACGACATTAGGTATGTCCAGACGGTACCATACAACCCAGTTGGAAATGGGATGGTGGAACGTTTGAACTGTTTATTGAAAGAGAGCGTACAAACAGCGCGCAACTTTCCAGTATACCCTGGGATGATGCAGTGATTGAAGTCCTACTGACTTACAGAATCTCACATCTGACAAAACACTGGGGGAACTAATGTTTGGCCGGCTACTACGAACGAAGTTGAGTGCTGCGCACGCGGTCCCAGAAATTAACGTCCTCTTGCCTATCAGTCAATTTGCAGAAAACTAGAGCCAACAACACAGCCTGGGAAATTCGTCCGCTTTAAACAGCGGCAATCGAGTAAATGTCAACCAACACTGTCGAGACCGCTCGGAGTGGCTGGGGCCTGTGGGACTGGAACGTACAAGCCTACAACCGGCCTCAAGATCAACGCCAGACAGTTCAACACACATCACGAGTGCAAATGGACGAACACAGGCTACCACGTCCGCGCTATGTAATCCCGACACACCAACACAACGTGAATCAGTCCATCACCGGACAGACAGATCAGTCGCCACGGTTTGGGCCGGCTTTCGCCTTAAGACGGAGGTGGTGATGTATACGCATCAAAACCGCCTGTGTGCCTCAAATTGGCGCTGAGACTGATGGTGCGTTCTGATTGGTCGCGCCCTCACTTGCCAACGCCTCATTCGTCCACTCATAAGAATGACGCTACCGCTTGTAAATGTGACCAAACGGCTTGTACTTCTACTGGGACACTTGTTTTCTCTGACGTTGCTATAGCCTGTAAGGCGTGTTGTTGATTGCAACCGAATAGGAATACAACATATCCTTTCAACACTGCTGCCGGATACTTAAAATAACTGATGGAATGGATTGATCATGTCAAACTTTTCTATCGCCTGTGTAGTTTTAAGCTCACTGTAGACAAGCAACATTGACCACATTGATCTTTAGGATGATCACGTTTGCCATGTGAACAACCACCGATAGCTCCATTTTACCGGAACATAAAACCGTATACCACGTAATATAAACCTAGCATAAGCTATGTACGAATTTTCAACTATGTAGTTTATCTTCGTACTGTCCATCTGGAGAGGGAATAAAAGTGCATTGGAAAATGCCAAACTCGCACCGAGTTCGGAGCCCATTCTCTACAGCCTAATGAAACTTGCAGTCTGGACGGCGACTGACCATCAGGCAAAACATTATCATTCGAAAGTTAAGTCCACTCCTGTTAAAAGCCTCAGGTGTAATGTGACTTACTGAACAGTTGGTTGGCCAACGGTAATTTAAGTGTAACCACACGTAAACAATGTTACCAGAAATACCTGAACTTATGCGTCAAGCTGTAGGGTTGAAAAACAGTGAACAATACTGAATAACTAAACAACTTATCAAGGATCTTGAGAAAATGAATGTCCTGACGGAGCTGTTGCATGAACAGCAGTGTGATTGTAGTCATAGAGTTTCATCACACTTAATTCACACAGCTACTACAGTCCACAAACGAATAAAGACGGATCAGTGGCTGATAGTTTCTGCTATATTCACGGAAAAACCGTTGATGTAATTTCGTGCTTGATTATAGAATGATGGCGCCTGTAGTTCGTTAGATAACTATTTTTAGCAGACAGAAAATATCTCGTATTAATGTTTAGTTGGGTATTTATTCGCGAATTATCAAAATCATTTTCCCATTGCTTTCCGCTGGGTTACAAATGGAACGTTTGTCGGTCGGCTGTGCACATTCTCATTTCTGTCACGAGAAAAATTACACAACTTTCAGGTGGTTTCTAACGTGATCTCATTGCAATACAATTACATCTGTTTGTGTGGTACCAGAATGTCACACGGTTTGGTTTTTCTAACCGGCCCAGAGGTGGATAAAGCTCTACTACAGTGAATCATGCAGGTACTTGCTCAGCCACTTTTCCATTACAACCTGTCGAACATGTTCGCCCACTTTCTGTAAGTACATTAGCTGGAGCGGGTTTTTATTCACTGACATTGAAACAAGTTTCAGCTTGTCTACACTAACTACCCACGTCTAATGTTACAGTCACTAACCGAATCATATGTGCTAGTCAGAGTTTTGATAAACCACAACTTACCTTCGATCGGTATATCTAATTGGTCCGTGTAATGCGTACCGCTTTCGCCTCCACTCGTTTGTATGTGTCATACTTACAAAGGACTTGTTTTTTTCACACGTGCGCAATACGTCGGGTCAATAGTTGGGCGTTGCTCCTGCTATCAGATTGCATTTGTATCAAGTAGGCAGTCATCATTTTACTTGTAGCAGCCTTCAAATTACGGCGCAAATTCAGCATTGGTAAAGATTGCTTTTATTAAATTGAAAAACGCCACTCGTAGCATATCACTCTTGCTTTAAGCGCTCTGTATCATATGTTGCCAAGTTTGTGAGCGACATACATGAGTTTTTACGTTAGACTGATGTAAACTGAGAACTACCGATTGACGTAGGTACTAGCCTGAAAGTCATCATTCAGTGAATACACATCAGCGCTTACATGGAGTAATTTCGTTGTGGCCAGGACGTCTCTTGCTCTTCTAGCTTGAGACGAGGTGTTCAGATAGCAATGTCCACTGGATAGACACTACTACCAAATTTCAGTAAGGATAACTCCGGAGAAATAACATATTGTATAAAGATACTATAGTTTTTAAATAATTTACGGACTTTGTGGTTAACCACTTGACTCGTTTACTTTAAAGATTAGGCATTGGTCGTATAAACGTTCCTATTCTCTGATTTATCGAACAACAATTTACTGCATTTGATGTAGTCTACTTATATTCTCACATAGAATGTTTTGTGAAATTAGCTGCCTTCCAGCTTGATAAGTTTATTTATAACCAGAACTACTTAAAACGACAGTTCTGTACAAAATTTCCGAAAAGATTATATTTATATCAGTTCAGTCAACCTTAGTGTTTTACCAGAACCTGTTTCATACGCGGCCAACTATCCGACGGTCAAACGATGTTAGAATCACTACTCAAACTGTAGGTGGAAAGAATACACTGTTTAGAAGTTGACCGGAACCAAGCAGCAAAGTAGCTTCTGATTATCGCCCAACAGAAGTAGTTTTTCGATTTTCCATACATTTTAGACAGCTCCAATGCATCTGTTGGGGTGTCCAGGTGTATCAGAACTTAAACACCAATTTACTTCTCAACTTACATCGGATAAGTGGGTTCACCATAGAGTGTAAAATAAAGTGTTATACGGTATATATTAGTCTAGTGAATTACATTGGTTCCAAGGAATAATCACTACGGCCTTGTCATCAGTGTTACTGACAATGCTTGTAGTATGTACTAATGTTTAGAAGAAACAGATACGGTCGATGAATTGATGAATACGACTACATTAATTCAGATATGTTAAGCTCCCTGCTGTCAGTCCTGAGTGAACTTTTATAAAATCAAATAAAACCCATTGGTCGGCTAGACACTGTTTGCCCCATAGCCAGCTTGTCTTAATTACTGTCACCATGTTTAGAATTTCAAACGACAGTAATGTGTTTTACTACTCGCTCTCAGTTCAACACTCTTTTTATCGCACTTGGTTAAGTCGAACAAATAAACATGATCCAAACTGCCTAGCCTGGTAGATCCGACGGCCGGTAATGGATGCGAGTTTTGGCTTCTTGCTGGAATGCTGCTGACTCAAGTCCCATTCCGGGCTATCCCAATATGGTGAGTTCAGCTGGTACTAAAACCGTTGTGCATAGCGTGGGTGGAGAAAATGAACAGTGAAATAAAGGAAGCGTAATCGTTTGTTAAGATGGAACATGAGCAGTCATTTGGAGCGTAGTCAAGCAAGTATGAACGCTCCGTTTAAACGAACCGAAAATGACTTTTTTCCCGTTCCTTGTTGGCCACCAACCTAGAATGTAATAACAACATCTGAAGTTTAGGTATCAACATTCCAGAGTTAGTTTGCTTTTGCCGGGCGCATGAGATTAATTGCATCCTCCACCACGTTTAACATTGGCCTAGTTTAGGGTATCATGAGCCGCGATCAATTCGAACGAATAGCGGGACACGTTCGGCCCTGAAACGTTACAAATAAGTATTAGGATGTGAATAGATTTGAACGGACTTTGTATAAAAGCTTGTCAGAGGATCGCGCGGAGATCTCCGCAGTTTCAATGACCATCCTGGCACTGTGACACACCTAACCGTTTGGGATGGCCAGAGGAAAGCATATGAAACCAAATGCTATTGCAATGTATTGAAATTAACTGCTATTGCAAAGCGTACATTTTGTAAAGCTTATTGTTCCAAGTAGCGAACAAACAACGACCTGCATTCTGCCAAGGGTGCGACGGCGTTCAACGTAAAGCGCAAGGGTTGCTTTCGTTTCCGGTTGGAGATGTTCGTCCGCTACGGCTGCGTTGAATATATCTAAAAATCTTGAAGCCAGTGGTAAATACGTTCAAATACTATCAGAATCCGGAAAGAAATTAATGTATATCACTTTTTCGACGCACTTACTGTTTCTTGGGTGTCGTCGTCGTAAGAGATATGTATCTCACTATCATATTTTACGATTTTTACAAGGATTGCATTTTTGCCACCTGTCAGACGTTACCTCGAATGAGGTTTATTCTCACTCGCAAACCTGAACAAACCGTATGTTTTCTGATTAGCATTACAGTGACTGGAGTCACTTTTGACAAAATATCATCTTTTGAAATGCACTTATCGACAATGGTGTCAGTTATTTAAAGCTATTATTCTTGTCAAAATGCGGATCAAAATGGGGCAACTACTCCCATCTTTATGAGATTGTCATCATTGTTTAATTCACCCGCCCATATTTTATCCAGCCTCATCTGGACGACCCTGGTCCTACGTAATGGCTATTTTGAATAACGATACCAGCGGGACAGAGTTACCAATCTATGCAATGACTCTGGTGAACAAGACTCTAAATGCTGTTCCAGATCAAGACACATTTTATGATGTCACCGACAGTCTAGAGGAGATGGGAATGCAGCAGCTTGTGCAAGCACATATGGGCCGAAAAAATTGCGACCCGGATTTGCTGGAGCAGTTCCAACTGTATGAAGTACGTATGTGTTTCTACGGTATTCCATCCCGGTGTTCATTTGAAAGTTGATGTTTCTCTCACATAAACCTCTCAGGACTAACTCGATCTCTATAAGCGTGTGTTAAACCATTGAATAGGCGAGGTACAGTGTAGTACCTAGGTGAATATCCATGATTATCCATTATCCAGTGTAATGCAACGCATACGGTGATTTTCATTGTCATTTAAACTGGTCACTTATAGTCAGGTTAGATGAGTGAGTAATACAAAACTATATTAGCTCTTGTCTATATACTGTTAAATTGTTGGGTTTGATCTGTTAAAAAGTGTATCCTATCCATGTTTGATCGTGGACACGATATTCAGTCAAACTCTTCCGCAAACTCAATCCAGAAAATTACCACCAGGTTGACGGTTCACTTTGTGCGGTTTTCGTCCGAGTAAGGCAATCGAAACGTCTAACGCAGGGCACTACAGTACATGGCTAATAATCGATACACACTGATTGTCTGTTTTCTGACCTTGTTCTTTTATTGATCACACCTTGAACTTGTGTCACTGGTCTCTTTTCATAAACTTTTTACGTAATATCTTTTTCGCCAAAATGCTGTAGCCATATTGGTGTGTGTAATAGACTGTCGAATCTAGAACTCAACTCACCACAAACAAGTATCGGGTAACGAGTTTTGTTTGAATTTATTTACCATTGGAATGAGAGCCATATGGTATCATAGAGATGAGACTGGATAACCAACAAAACCACACAATCTACAATGATTGGCAGTACCCGCCTCTGGACTGCCTTTCCGCAGCGACCAGATGACAATGCGGTTCGAGTTACCATCGGTCGCCCAAGTGACAAGGTTAGTTGCATGGGGGTCAAACTTTGTAGAAAAAAAGAGAGTAGGAAATAGAAAAAGTGGTTGCTTCGAAGATGCTTGCGTACCACAAGCTCGAACATAGTATCAAATCGGATGGTATTTTCAACAACCGAACCAGGTAAGTATAAATTTAGTTGGGAATTTTTTGCATTATGTGATACAAGTTTGAACTGAAAAGCTTCAACCTCGTTTAACGCGCACAGATCTTAACAGCCATGGTATCTTAACCCATTGTATGAAATAATGCTGTCTACACCTTACTAAGAATCAACTGTACATATCTCATCCCATGTTCTTTAGCTGTGTTATGAGTCATGTAGATTATCTCTCGCGTGGTTTTTATAGTCGATGGACCGTTGCCTTCACTTTTATTGATCCACAAATGAGCAGCTTAATGAATAATTTATCATGTTTTTGCGCGAAGATTTTTCGTGATCCAAGTGATTCGTGCTCTGGATTTACCAGACATTTTAAACCTAAGTTTTTGCATAAGTATTTGATGTGGCCTACTTGTTGTGACTACTCGGATCACTTCAAAGATGGCTAACTGTGCATGTACCGACAACACATTTTATCTCAGAGTTATGAGTTGTTTCCTAAAGTGTAACAAGATGATATTTGATGGTGTATAGTGATATTTCATTGTATGCTTTCACTAAACTGTGTCCGGTAACAAAACACATACTTCAGCTGTACATGTACACATTTCGGTTTTATGTTACTATAATAATACTGCAATCTGAACTGATTTTGTTCATTTATCATTAAGTAAATTGTTTGCTGAGGTCTGAGGTTATGTTATGAAATGATATTTGAGGCTATCGCGCAATTTCGTTAATTACTCACTAGTGGCTACACTTTCGTTTCACGTATTTAACTGAAAGTTACGTGTATTACTCTTGGTAATACATGTCCCTTTGTGTACCGAGTGCTGATTGTCAACATAATGCTTATAACGAAAGTAAGTTTGCACATTTTCATGCCGACATTCTTCCAAACTTCGCCAGAATGACCAAATATCTCGACGTTATGGTTGATATTTTCACTCACAGGCAGGTCTGAGGTATGAAGACGGAGAGGATTACGATGTGGGGGACTTGCCAGCCGGTAGTAGAGAATGTTTACGTCAAACAAAACGTATGCCTCGCACTACATTCTTAGGAACTCCTGAAGGTCAGGCACTACTTTCGTCTATGCACGTGCTTCCGACCAGTTTAGCAATGGCTCAGGAAATGGACGGTTCGTTGGCACGTCGGTCGAAGCGATTTCAGTCAGTGGAAAACTTGAATTTGGCCAAATCGAAGGCTAGCTCCGAAGCCAACAGAACCCCGAGCAGTCAGTGAGTGACGGTTGGTCATGCTGAATACATGTGCATTACTGACGTGAATTCTATTAGATATCTGATGCTGTCTAATTGCTTTCTCTATGTACGCTCCACGTTCTGGTATGCAAAAATAAGCTTATAAAAAGCCACCAACGTTTTAGCTGGTTAGTGAACGACCGGTTTAACTGGGAACAATTGCTTTAATGAGTTGCCTTTGCATGGACTACACTTCTACACGAGCTGGTCCGAAAAGACTTCAGCTCTGCCGTTTCAAGTACACTTGGGTTTATTTAATTATGGTTGACAGTTACTATTACTGGAGTATTTGTTATTTTTTACATCGATATTTCAATTGTGTGAACAACCAGGAGTGGTGTGATTGCACGTATGTCTAATCTTCTTTAATTGTTACTCGTATTTTTCAACCTTTTTAGTAACGTTCTATTCTTCTAGGATATTCCACGTCAACGTTGATTTGATCGGCGGCCCGATCCACAGTAACTTCTGATCAGGCTCAAGGCTGTTGTTGATGTTGTTGTTGTTGATGATGATGATGTGTGAACAAGGGACAGAATCACTTGATGAAATAATGCTAGGACAATAAGGCAGCAGATTATTTCCGAAGTCAGCTGTTTAGATATGTCTTGAGTAACGACGTGTTTTTTCACGGTCACCTTCAGATTAAAGCTAGCATCTTTTCAAATCTCGATCTTTATATAGTCTTCACACAACCACGGAAATTTTGGTTTTGAACACAGTCACTTTTTATAATCAGGACCTAATGTTTTAACTGTTCACTTACTTAGGAATCGATTGGGTGCGGCGGAGGAAGACAAACTCGGTGACAATTCCAAGCCGAAAACCAATCGAGCTTGTAAGTTACTATCTACGTGAATTCAGATCGGAGGTAAATAACTTCAATAATTTTTATAGTAAAGACTTCAAAACCTCAAATCATCGTGCCACTTTTCGTATAATTACTTTATTAAAGGCGTTCGGAGATATAGTTTTTACAAACAGACTGACGTGTGTCTTAGCCGATTTAATTTAGAAAAAAGACTGATCTGCACCTGCCGTCATGATAACCTTTCGACAGATTTCCACGAATTACAGACTGGGATACAGAGTTGTTGTGTAAGGGCAAAATCCTAGTAAGACGAAAATAATCAGAACAGTTATATTTTAACTGAAAAAATACATAGTGTTTACGAAATCACTAAGACTACAAACACGAGTAGTAAAGAGGTCTTCTTTTGACGTTATTATACCTAATCTACAATAATTGCCAATTTCACATAACAATGATTTGTTATTTGTTTAGAAAAGGATAGCTAGAGAGTGAGGTTATTGTACAAACATAAAGCAAACAAACGCTTCAAAGTTTCACGAGAACTTCTTCCGAGGTACATGAACGGTTTTGCAATTGTTACCACTGTTACGCCTACCTGGTAGACTTCGATCGTACATCCTGCTGCTGAACCACTGATGTATTGCTGTCTGTGATGATGATGATGATCATGATGACATCCTGTTGCTTGAACGGCAGACACTATTGGCATTTACAGTAAAATACATGATATACTAAATGTAAAGTACACTATTGAAAAAAATCACGTGTGCGTTAGTTTTCTAAGTCAGATTTTCCCAAACTGTGCCATATGCAGACGTAAGGTAAAGATGATAAGAAATTGAGCAGGAGAAAAGATATTCAAGTTTTCTTATCCGGGGTTCGAAGATTACTTCAGAGGCTCTTCGATTAAAATTACTTCGACGAGCTTATTTAGTTTACTGACCTGTGGACTTACATTTGCCAGTACACTGGATTATGTTAAATACTGTGTTGTCAATGATCCGATTAGTGGATTCTCAGACTACTGGTCAAGTAGGAGGACGACGAGTTTGTTTTTAGGAAGTCAAGAGAACGAAGAAGCTGAATATTAAGTGCTAAAGAAGGTAACATCTAAATAAGTTACAAAACACCGCTCTAAATATCCATCCCTTGATTATGTCAATACTAGGAAGCATTCAACGGTTGACAATCTCTACAAAATCTAAGCGAAAATGCGACAGGACTTCAAAGAGTTTTTTCTGTTTCACTGCACTGAGGTTTTTACATAATTTCCATGTCTTATCTTGTCAATTGCGAAACAGTACGGTTGTAGGAATTTGCTTGAAGCATCCGTTTACTATTGAACGTTACGTTTTGGTCATACGCTCGAAGCAATTCATCTCCTTTGTTGCACATTGTGACCGTACTCGTGCAATGCTGCTGCAATGCTCGCTTCGCTTTCTCATACATGCCTGCTTGCACGTTTTGCCAACATCTCATCCGCCAAGTATCTAATGCACGCATGCCATGACAATTTTATTCAAAAGCACCATTAGACGATCTGACACACACCGTGGAGTTCTCTCCGGATCAACTTCCGGACCAGTTGGTCGACTACGAGCCGGAAGCTGGAGATGTGAAGGAACCATCATTTACTGAATTGAATGGAGTCATACTGAATCAAAAACCTGCAGATTTTTCAATCTTTAGGTCAGACTTACAGCCTGGTATCCAACATTACGATCACGTGGCAATTAATGGAAAAGTGGCCGAGATGAATGGTAACCATCAATACCAGATAGATAACGAGGGGCGGCGAATGGACAAAGTACAGATTACTCGTGATTACGCTGGCGTTTCGACCGGCAGCTTGAATGGGTCAATTTCGGAAGCAGTCATTGGTTAGTTTGCATTTATTATCGATGGTATGGACTGACACTAACTATCAATCAGAATCTGTGGCATGACGGTCTATTAATTAATCGTTGATATTGTATTATGACTTGCATTTATTAGCTGGGTCTACTCACAATCCAGGGTGAGTAATTTTACACGAGGAACTTGGCAGAATTTTGTCAGCCTGTCACATTCAGGAATCCCATTTGATTGCTGGATGTCATAGGAAAAGCTTTAGCGTCTCGTCATCACTAGATTCTGGTTGCCTGAAATTAATTGATCTACTTCAATCAAACTAACGTGCTCAATCATAGTCTGATTCGGTTATCTCTAGGGCCATGCATTTTGCGAGTGATCTCTCTATCTTTAAACTTCATCAAATAGGACTGCCAACCAGCGATTCGAACCAACGTTTTTGAACAATTTACCGTTCTAGGTAACAACCCTAAAACCATGTAGTTAATTTACATACACTTGCAGAAAGTTGGCTTCCAAATGAACCAGCTGACATGAAAATCGCTGACGTGTTTTGCCATACCGATTTGCTCAATTCTATCGTGAGTGTCTTCATTTTATATATTTGTGAGAAATGAGGTTTCAGGTTTCCAGGGAAAACACGTCCGTAAAGTTTTTCCTTCGCCGACTTTCTATTCAATTTATCAAACCACTAACTATTAACTTCCTTCGAAACAACTACTGGCTTATTTCAAGTTACTCAGGTAACCTAAATAAACCATGTTTTGCCTGTTATATAAACTGAAAACGGGAATTTCAATGCGAATATTTTGGTCAAGTTTACAATGCGGCATCTAGTTAACTTGTGGTGTTTGTATGACTAATTACCCACATCCATACTCACACGATTACTTCCGTTTATTTATGACAAATCTTCCAGATACTGTAGATAACTGTTTCAAAGTTATCCTCTAGAACATCATGATTAGAATGCACGTGAACGTAGAATCCTACTGTACTGATCATAATTTCCATTACCCATCCGTTGTTTGATGATTATATGATTTGATCTCCATAGGGTACAACTAAAAGCTCATACGGCTCAACTAGTAGCTCACGTCATCGTGTTGACGTTTTAAAATCCCCGAGTGGCACTAATGATGTCTGCTATTACTTTGCCTCTTGTCAACTACTACTGAAATTGTCAAGGTTATGGATAAATCAATGGATTTATGGTTCTTCCACCCATTGTGGATTACATCTACAAGGCCAAGGTCGTCTTCTTCATCCTAGGCTTAACAAAATTAGGAGTTTTTAACATAGGGCGACTGCAGGTGTCGGGTCAGTGTGAAGCTTCGGAGACTGTTCAATAGGTAAATTGATGCTCGATCTTGGTGGTCATCATTCTGAATCTCCAGTACGCAATTATACATCAGATAAGACAGTTGAGTTTACTAATACAGTTTGACTGAGTAAATCATATCGTTTTGTGGTAGAATATGAGCCTATGTGCTCTGGTCTGGAGCTAACGGTTTCAGCCAGTCGTCTGCCACATCGTAGGCTCTTGGACGACATCATAGCCGACCGTAGTCACTCGAGAGATGAATAGGCGACCTCACACTTAAAAAAGAAGCCAGTTACCGGTAGATTATAAACCATAAATCCATCTCGTCTCTCGAGCCGAAGTTCCCACAATTCACACCATTATTTTTGAAAGCATTAGAAAAAATGCTCATCTTTACACTTCGGTTGAGTTCATAATGCTCTTGGATCGCTGTTTTGCCTGTGAAAAGCTTTTAGTTTATAGAACTGGTCGGCGAAAGGTTTAAGCATCTGTGTTGAATGTAACATCTCATTTTCACCAGATTACAAAACCGCTGCCATGATGCTTAGTGGTTGAGTGTGAACACGAGACTATTAGGTATTTGGTCGCTGCCCTTTTATTATCAGTCCACTGTTTTTCTCCGGTTTTCTATGCTCATCATGTCTGTATACCAAGTAGTCATTACTGTCAAACGTCGCTGTGAGACTTCTAACGATTTTGTTAGAATATAAATACTGTGACGTTTTTTTCCATGTTTAGTTCAATATAACAAATCACTCTCTGTTACACGATTTGGAGGCCACGTTCAACAGCTGGACTAGTAGCCGATTTTCTTTTGTCATAAATTTTTCCAATCGGTTTAACATGTGGTAATTACCCCATCGCTTCCCTGTTAACTGGTGATTATTTCTAGTTTGCAGTGAACATCAACAAGGTGCAGAATTATCTATTGCTACTATTGTTATAACAACGTCCATAAAGATACTCAATTCATGTGCGATGTAGGCTTCTTCCAACAACCGCTTATGTTTCGTAAACATCATCATGCCCAAATATCATTTTCTCACAGGTAACATACCAAATTCAGAATTCTTATCTCATCCAATACTTATTTCTGAACTGGAAATACGCAGTGTGAAAGAGAGTAGGGACGACGTGCCACATTATTTTATTATTGAAGAAGACACAACGAAAGATACCGAGTCCACAGTCACGGAGGCGTTGCAGGCAGAGTCGCTAAGTGATTCCAGCGGGGTGAGCATAGAATTCCCTCTGATCGAACGGGGACATCCTTCTTCTGATACACACTCAACCGAACACCTCGAGCTGAATGTGGAAGCAGATCTCAAAACTACTACCCCAAGTCGTGGCGACCAAATGTTTGCCGAACGGTTAAAACTTACTGAAAATGAATTGAATATTGGTAGGTAAAAGTTAAGCTCGACAGTGAACTTCATCTGAGACGAAAATTAATCCGCATATAACGTTGCTATTAATCAACGAATTGCTTTGCTATTCGTCTAAGGTACTACCTGAAGTGACAAAAAATCCTGAAGTCTTTTGTATCACCGTACAGTAAACATCCCTTAGTAACGGTGATTGTTTCTCAGTTAAACTTACTGATCATAGTCGTCATCATCATCATCGTCATCATAACAGCCATGAGCCTGACCAAAAGGTACTGTAGCTCGGGCCGCCGCTCATCTCAACAGTGACGTGGAATATCCTAGAAGAAAACGTTACTAAAAAGAAGACTAAGCAGAAGAACTAGAAATGGTATGGATACAGGTACGCCATTGACTGCGACATATCGCCATGTCGGATAGCGTCTCTAACCAGCGATTTGGGTGATCACGAGGACCCCATCCAGGTAGGCGACACCTACCCACTTTGCTTAATGGAGCAGTCAGGGTCTTCATATTTCGTGACCACGTTTTTGGTTGACCACCACGCGGTTTTACCCAACTGTTGCTTCCTAACCCACTGTCACACAGCAGGTTACAACAATCAGGGGTGTAAGTTATTCTGGTAAAATCTAATGTAGCGAATTCTGGATTTGCTATGAGTTTTACGTTGTTTCTCAAAAATTGCAAACCATAAAAAGACGGGACACGTAAGAGGAATTGCTTATTAAGTAACCGGGTTACAATGTAGTGTACACATTTTTTCCAACGTCCAACTTAAAATTATGTAAGTTGGAGTAAACGCCGCAATGTCGCAGACTAACATTCGACACAGATATTCGCGAACAAGATATCTTCTTTAGAGGCTGCTACTTGTGACACAGATCCCAACATTTTAATTGACAGATTGATGTTCGTGGGCTTTTTTGGAACCAAAGCACAAGATACATTCATGCAACTAAATCAGCTGCCTAAATAGCGAGGAATTTCTTCCGGAGTATCATTAGTTGTTGAACTAAAAGAAATCGGTAAATTGTTTCCGAAGTCTGTTGATTTCGGAGATTGTTTTTCGAACAAATCGAAACAGTCTATCCTAGCAGAAAAAAATTAAAAAAATAAGATGTAAGCAGAGTGTTGGGTAGCCCGAAAGTAATTGGAGCGTGTAGACAAGAACACCTGAGAGATCGGATTACAGCAGTCTGAATAACAACGAAGGACTAAAACTAGTCGGAAGAACTACAAACATTCTCTGATTGCGAGGCTTTTTTCTGACGGATTCTTATTACGTTATGCTAAGATGACTTTAATTTGGGGGTTTGTCTGCAAGTTGTAGACATTTCAGTGCTGAAAATGCGAGTGTAGGCATGGTTGTTTTTAGTAGTTAGTTTTCCTTCCTTCTCTA
The DNA here is from genome assembly GCA_013368495.1 of Paragonimus heterotremus. Lineage (NCBI taxonomy): Eukaryota > Metazoa > Platyhelminthes > Trematoda > Plagiorchiida > Troglotrematidae > Paragonimus > Paragonimus heterotremus. Next base: position 134,700 of record LUCH01000612.1, on the reverse strand, counting down.
TTGTTTTATCCTAACTAGAACTTGCGCTTTTATTGACAGTTGTATGGCGGATAGGCATCAATGTGAACCATTGGCATGTTGCCATCTTTGCTGATGGGAATGAGGAGGGCAGTACAGTATGGTAAGGGATCGTGTGTATAGGACAGGTTAATACAAATACGTGTGTGCAACTTGAATCCATGTGACCTCAGACTGTATTCTCTGTGTTGTGTATAACAACTAACTTGTTACTGACGTAGCTGTCCGATCTAGTATCGACGTTCTTTAGCTTGATCTAGTTACAACTGGTGATTATGATGATGATGATGATGATGACCAGGTTAATGATCACTGGAGAATGAATATCCCAATTTTCTGACAAGGATGATGAGAAATAATGACAGTCCCGCCAATTTTGTTTCTGGTCTTTATCACTTTAGAATGTTTGAAGTTCTTTGAATATATTAACCACAAAAGTATCATTCATAGACTTGGCATGTGTTTAACTTTGCTGCTCCCGAAGAACCATTTACGGCCAAACAGTTCTCCACAAAAAAAGTAGTGACAGTTTATTTTTGTGGATTATCTCCAAGGGCGAAATTATTGCGACGTTAGACTGATATGTACTTTTTTAAAGGCCTTTTTACTGTGAGTGGACACAGTCTACAGCTTATTAACAGTCTGAACGATCTACGGTCACATTAACATGTAGAATATACACAGTACTTCGTGGTGCTTCTCATCAAGCCGCCAATTCCTAACAGGTTTTACCCTAACTTAGGCTCATCCGGCAGACATGATGATAATATCATTCGTTTGGCAAAAAAAGATTTAACTTGCTAGGCGCTACTATTTTAAAAACACTCTAAACCTTTCAGTTTTATTGAAAAACCATTTTGTAAGTTAGAGAAAATATAGTACGAAGGTATATGTTCTACAAGATTGCTTCTACTTCAATTAGAGATACGGAAACGCACGGTACTAACATTGAAGTGTGCAGAACCGTGTGTGGACCTCATATAGATGGTGCGGAGACGTTTTTTTTTCAATAAGTTGTTTCAATTAAATCAAGACGGAAACAACGTCAAATAAAGGCCATCAAACACGTGATTTTTTTTACAGTAGGCTGAGACGTCGTCTCACTTCCCAGTAACGTTCCATTATTTATATGTGTAGCACAAACAACTTGATATATCAATATGTGGAGTCAGGCACAGGGTTTGGATGTGTTATTTGCTAGTCCTTCCTCCAATTCTACGTTTAACTAAGTCTTATTTTCTCTGATCGTGGTGATGTATGACTGGGTATCCGTGATAGCCATTGATGTACAGCTGTTGATGACAGTGTAGCAGCCGATCTGTTAAATTTGGATGGTGGACAACTGATGATATAAAGTGGCGAAATGGATTCGGTTACCTAAGGCGTTAGCCACTGTGGTTCTCGTTCGGCTTTCGAAATGGGACCCGTGCAACTCACAAGGGCAGTGGCTAGAGACGTTCGGGAAGATGGTGTCTGATCGAACTTAGTGGTGTTAATGCCGCTGGTGCTTAGTCCCGAACATCACAGGGAGGCAGCTGTCATGTTAATGACTCTTTACTTCCACATGTAGTTTAGCTGTTCATTCGCGGGATGTATACACTTTGATGTTGAGTATTTGAGTCCAAACCTAAGTGTTTTCAATGGTTAGATCTCATTTCTCCCCGTTCCTTCTCACCGTAATAGGACTTGTTTGTTCTCTTCATGGTTGGATTTCAGCTGACCGCCGCCGTGAACCGCCGGCATATCACCATCTGTGATGATCTATTTTACGTATATGAAGGCATATATATATATTTCCTATATATTTCCTATATATATATATAGGAAATTTTCCAGCAGACCTAAAAAGGTATCTATTTGCACTACCCGGAGAATATGTCCGCGAGTGTGATTAATAAAGACCAAACCTTAGCACACTTCGAAAAAATCTTCGCCAGCCCATCCAGATGACAGCCGAGACCAACAGCATTAATTCATGCGTCCTGGCCAAGTTCAAAAAGGTAGGTTGTTTGTTGTTTTCGCGCTAACATAATTAACAAATGTGAATCTCTTCATCATGCGCTAACCAAAATCACTATTTTTGCGGCTTACAGCTCGGGTTTGTCGCTCACTGTACGGATGTTCATCGCTCATATGATACATCCGTCTTTTTACTCGTGTCCTTGCATGACTACAGTTCCACTCAGTTGATTTTGTCCTAGCACAATTATCTATTCCGTGTAATTCGTTGTTTGTTCCCGCGCATGGTCTGTCTCACTCAAGAAGCATGACTCTTCGACCAATTGTGGTGTACTTTTGAGGGTGTCCAACTCGAACTGCGTGTTGTCGCTTTTTAATCGTACTCAGTGCACAGTCGGACTTTGAAGAAAATGTTTTGTCCAATCTTCGTTCCGTTTATATCAAACATCGTCTGTCCTTTTTTTGCATACTCTGCCCCAACTACAAAACTTTTTTTTCCAATCACGCACATTTAGACGATTCGGCCGAAGATGAGTTACGAGGCAAAGCAGTTACTGTTCCAGAAAATCCGCCAGCTGGTTCCCTGCGCAGCAAAATCGAAGCGTTAGGTAAGGCCAGTCAAAAAGCAGTAGCAGAAACTGGTCAAGTTAACGGGCCAACTTCACCGAGCGGAGCTGTAAAGGCCCTAAAGGACAAGCATGCCGCCATTTTTGAAAAGGTTAGCATTCGCAACGAGAAGGTGTTGAGGCCATCACTCAAGTTCGCTTGCGTTTTCAATTTGAATGTGCGGGTCTGTTTCACTTGAATTGGAAACTTAACTTGTGGTTAACTCCAGGAAGCGTACTATCTTAGGCATCAGTTTGACCAACGTCGTGGGAATACAAATTCCGTTGACTGAATTACTTCCCTGAATTCTTTTTTACTGGCAAGCAAGTGACACTTAGAAGAAAGTAAACGATTACTGATAATTACCCGTGACTACCTAGGGCTGTTTTCCCCTCGGATTAGGAAAATCAAGGAAGGAGTAACGTAATTGTCAAGCCATATTGAGTGCACAGCAGAGATTTTTGACGAGCTATCCATCAAACCTCAATAAAATAAAGCAGTTTCATTTCGTTCCACCATGTAAGCATATGAACCGATGAAATTGCTTCGGCCGTGTGTTTGATGTGTTGTGTCTATTTAGCGATCAGTGAGGCCGGGCTCACATTGATTAGTGTACGGTTGCCATCTGATTCACTGGTTGTTTCGGGCACCTACTTTGATAGACGCCGCTCGAGCCCTCTTCCAGGTTGTCTCTCTGTCCTCCCGAAGCACGTCTCACCGCAGCTGCAAGTCAACAAATAGATACAATGAGGGATTGAGGGAACTAAATTGCACTCCCTGACTATTGACAGAGGTATACTTCTGCTTACTCAACACCCGCTTCTTTGCGTGCTTGTATCACTCAAAAATGTCTGTTGGGAAAACGTACCTCTCGGATCATTGCTGTTCTTCAGTCTTTAAGTCAAACGGATATCAATATTCTGTGCAACAGCTTATCCGTCACTTTCCACATATATCCTACTGTTGGTATATGCAGTAGTAACAGTAGAGCTAGTTGTGATACTGGCCAGCATGTAATGTGCTTGCAACGTATAACAACATTTTTTCTTTGACTAATCTATTTGTTTTACAAGCGCTACCTTCAATTAGATTTTATTTTCTCTAGAATAAATGACATCGTTGTTAATGAACAAGACTCATTTCATATAAGTACTTTCCAATTCGGGAGGCACTTTGTCAGCAAACTGTTATTAGTCTTCAGTATGGTTACAACTTGGTATTCTAGCACAGATAATGATACTGACATTAGGCTGCTTTGTTCTGGCAGCAATAGTACCATCATTCATAAACGTGCCTCTTGGAGAAACCAGAAACCATTTGTGAAACCATTTCGAACATTATCACTTTGTCACAGATGCTTCAGCTGGAAAATATATGAAAAAAATACATTGTTATTTTGCACATACAATGTCTACTTATAATTCACTGACACGGTATGCACAAAGAGAGGTGATGCAATACGTATACCCCCCGTTAGACTCAGTTCATATAGATTCGTTTGTGGCCAAGTTGGATAAGAATTTCATAGAACTCGAAGTTTTCAACCACCTGCATTGCAAATATTACCCAGATTCTTTGGGTAGCGTGATAAAAGATATCAGGGATGCGTAGAACTTTCTGCTGAAAATCGACAATATGTTAGTCTATTTAGAAAGGTGAGAAGAGAAGGGGAAAAACCATTTTCTACATGACGATCTATCCAAGGATATGTGCGTCATCAAACAAAACGATATGGATGGTTCATTAAAGAAGTTCACACTCGTGGTTACTTGACCGAATACAGAAGATATGCAAGCCACATATACCATAAAAATTACCTAAAACAGAATGTCGTTATTGTTATCGATATCCCCAAAATGGCGATGACTTTCCAGACTATTAAAACACTGCTAACAACTAAACAGTTATTTGCAGTGTTTCGAAACTACCAAACTATTAACCGCAATCGCTTTAAACCACATCTATAATCTTTTATCTGTTACTGTTTAGTTTTTTCCCTAGTTTTCTTTGAAGTATAATATTCTCACTCAATGCATACTGAATATGCCGTTAATTGAATACCTTCGCCTTAACCCATTTGTTATTGTTAGCCTGAAGAAGCAACAAAACCGCAAGCGCCTCGTGAAAGAACCGGCATGATTTTATCTGCCAAAGAGCGTTTCGAAGCTGGTCCAACAACAAAGCCACCAAGTGTTCCAACTGCAGCGCCCAATGCACAACGAAAGGTACGAACATACTCTTACGATAGCGGGAGCACAAACTGAAATTTTGACACTCATTTTGAATGCAAAATTAATTCATATTTGATATTTGTTTTTTAAACTTCTGTGCTCTACTGCTTGAGCTGGTAGCCGACATTGATTCAAGTTAACTTATACTAACTGATAAGTCTAAAAACAGTGAGATTTGCAAAATTTAGATTTTGCTTATACTTTCCAAGAGTTATGAATTTTCGTCGTTATTAGCCTACGGAAGGCGTTTTGTTTAATGTGACGAAACCACCTGGATCTCAGGTGTGCGACTACAGTAACAAAAGTGAGATGTTCTTGAAAACCGCACTTGACTTCCTCACACAATTGACATTAAGTCGGGTAAAACAATGAATTGTAATAATCACTAACAGTTTTTTAGATGAGACCCAATTGTGTAAAATCAGGGCTTCGGTTGGATTCGAACCACTGACAGAAACATCATCTCCAAAAGTGGCAAACGCTGTACCAGCTGAGCCACGAAATCACGCGGAGAGCTCGGAAATTTCACATTTGGGCTCACCGCCAGCCGAAATCCTGATTTTCCACAATTGGTTCTCATGGAAAATCATAAATCTGCCAGACTGCCTATTAGTCGCTGATATCTTTTGCATACACCGCCGAAAAAAGAAGAGTACCAACATTCTCTAGAGAATTTTTAATGCTTACCTATTAAATCCTGTGATAACGGTTTATACAGCTCCATTTTTGAAAGGTATGTCTGAGGATTACACGGCAGCATATTGTTCGAACTGTAGTCTTAGTTTCGTTGTACTGATGAGGAGAACAATAGATTTTGAATCAAGAGACAAGCATAGAAAAGCAGGTTATGGTATTTGTCGAGAGTATTCTTCAGCACTTTCTATCCCCTGAAGTGATGTGGCAGGGAGCAACTGCCAACTCTAAACTGTATGTAAAAGTGGCATCTAACCACCTCACTATTAACATATCCCACAATTATCAAAACCATGCGTTATGTAGCAGTTTTTTAATGAATCCATTTGCATGTGAATCATGCGACATGTACTGTAGTGGAAGACAAGCATAAAAGACCGTGAGTCAATTGATTAGGAAACATGTGTTTAAGAAGTGTGGAAAGCCTTTTAGCCGTATACTTGTGCATCAAGCTAATAAACGACTAGGTGATTTGTCATTCCGATTTATCCTATCCGCAATCCAAATATCAAGACTACGGATAAGCAGTAATCTTTCGATCACGTGTGGTTATCCGTCAGTTACTTTGTTGCCTTGGAAAGTGTATTAGACGAAACAATTTTCTTATTTTCACTAGGGCGCAGATAATTTGGTTTATTGATGGTCTGCATAAATGAGACCTCCTATTATAACCAAATCAAGTAAAAACTGCATACATATATCGCGTACCTCTTGGTGAAAAAAATGAACGCTACTGATATGTACTGTTGTAAGCAATTATTGTGTCGTACTATCAGACCTAATCAAAAATCTTCCCAAAGAATACCCATAGCCTCGTATACTGACGTATAGAATGTGGGAACTATATTCGGTTATGTGTGAATTTGAGAAGTTCAGGATAAGCTGACTTGTTTGATTCGAAGGACATTTTGGAAAGAAAAGATTCAATGACTTCAAAAAATAACAACTGATAAACTCATAAACAACAATGAACGGCTGGTAAAACATTTCGGGAATCAATTCGAAACTCAGAAATCATCAGTTGAAAGACCGATGGAAATGATCAGATAATCTAACAAAGCAAATAAGGAGTACGACTATGTTTATGAGGCTGAAGGGTTGGGTATACATGTGCCGTTTATACTGACTGTAATTCTATCGATTTTAGTACAGTAATTTTTCTTTTGGATGAATGACGTTGAAATTCCAACTCGAAGCTAAGATCAACCAATCAACAGTGGCTGATATTCCGTTTCTTGATGAAGGGAATATGAGACATCGATAAACTTGAATACATATTTTTTAGAAATAACTAGCTAGATCACATGGTCGGTCTTACTATTACTGACTAAGGCACCTGTAAACATTGAATACAGAGAAAAGTAACACCATCGTGCCTCGACGAGAGTCCTTACTCGGGAATGGACATGAAGTTTAACACAATTCTAGACAGCAAAACCCGCGGCTCTTACCGTTGTTCAGCAATGATACAAGCATAGGGAGAAGAAATAATCTGTAACTTGGAAGCAGCGGAGAGGGAACGCAGAGTACGTGACCATAAAAGAATGAATACATGCAAACCTAACCATTCTACTTCAAGGTGTTTACACTCTGCAAGTAAACACCTAAGCCGCAGACAACGAGATTAAGCACCGGCAGCATTCACTCTACTGATTTCGATTAGCCACCACCTTGCTCAACATTTCCAGCCGGTGCTCTTTTGAGTCGCACGGGTCCCAGCTCGACAGCCGAACCAAAATCATAGTGGGTAAATCGTTGATTGTTTGTTTCATTTACCTACACCAAGTTGTGTTTTGTTGACGTCATACCATGCGTTCGTCAGTTGCGGCATCAGACAAACTTAATATATGAGGCTATTAGCTGGCGTCCTTAGTACACAGCTGAACGACCCAAGTGTGTGCGTACTTACAGATTGAGCGAACTGACTCACATGACAATTATTATCAAATATACCTGTTCTAACCTCACTATCGCTTATTTGTTGACAGCACAAGATGTAAACGATCGGACGCGAACACAGACTGTTATAAGTTCCGTATGAATTGTAAGGAATAAGGTTAAATATCTTCTTTCAACCAGACAGTAGACTGGAAGTAGGCATTAAAAGATGTTCATGAACATTTTGTGGATTCAGATAAGCAGCAAATGAAAAATAATGTACTTTAACATATCTACTTGACGAACTTTAGTGGTGAGCTTTGCTCTGTAACTTAGATATTATGTTTGCATATAAGTATTCTTAAATTCGTTTATTAAACTTTAGTATATTGTACACCAGCATTTTCTAACAGGACACTTTTCAGTGCTTATCCTTCGGTTACCTAGTGTTCATATGATTATTCCGAAAAGAAAAACTTGGTATTTATGCGATAATCTGGAATGTTGAAACTTTAGCATGTCTTGACATAAACTTGTCGAGCTCATTCCTATATGATTGCTCAGAATGATCCAGTACTATTCATTCTACTGCCAGGATCATCAAACATGGTTTGCGTTCAATGTGAGTCATTAATCCTACGGTATGCTGCAAAAATCATCAATTGAATGTGCATCTTTAACTTGATACGTTCTATTTATTCGCTCTTCATTTGGGAATAACCAGTGAATTTTTTTCTATCTAAGGACGATACACTTTAGACGCTGGATTTTATCATACCCCAATTTATTGAAGGTGCTTATTCACGTTGTACGACTTGCCTGCACCATGTAACTCTGCGCCCGTTTGCACCCCAACCAAGGTTACAGAACACATTTTAACTAATTGTTTACTGTGTTGCCCCCTAAATCACGTACGGGAGAACTGATGTGTTCTTTGCACTCAATAATGGGTAATCACGACATTATCAACAGTGCACACTATTACTTCATCAATGAGTTTACATATATATTTGGCTACATTTTGATTACGTACATCTGCAGCTCACAGGTGATGCTGCAAGCACCGGCAGTCCTAGTGTGTCTTCTGACGTGGAGTCTAATGTAGACGTGTTTTGGGAAAGGTGTATGGACCGAGTAAAACGCAAGCCATTGCGGCTTCGTGAGTTCGACTTTACTGACCTCGAGCCGGATGAACATGAAGAACCCAAGGAAACCGTCTTGCTGTCATCTAAGTTTGGAGCCCCAATGATACCCCCACCTTTAGCAGGAATGACTGCGGCTACCCCACCAGTACCCACGTCCGTTCGTCCGCCACCTCCATCCACGGGAGCACCACCACCGCCACCTCCATCTATGGGAGCACCCCCACCGCCACCAGCCATTCCTGGAGGTCAGTATATGTATACGTATAACTGCACGCTATCTAACGTGAAGATTGAAATGTGTTACAAGCTTTGTGTTTTTTTAGAGTATATGGCTTTTTTTCGCGTTTTTATAACAACCTTCCGTTAATCATCTGACCATCGTCTTGATACCTCTAAATCCGGGGAGTTAACCTCACTTAAATAAATTCTTGTTTGATCTGCGATTAAACATGCACATTGCTAATTTCCGTGAAGTGAGAAATCAAAGAAGCCCAGTCAAATATGGTTGAGTTAAATGGATGATTGGATTGCTGGTGACCCGTAGACAGCGGACAGTATGACATTCTGAATGGGAGCAATCATGTTACCACATTTAAAAACCCTACAGTCAAGAATTAAGTTTACTGATCGAGAATATATTACTTCACATACCCTGTTAAATCTGCTGGACTGCTGCCTGCATACGAGTTAGATGTAGTAAATCGTGATTTAAAGCTTGTCGCACAATAAATTTGGAATCCGAAGTAAACCGTAACAAGAATTCACATAGTGTTTTTGTCTTCCTATGTACTTTTCATAATTCTCCTACAACAGAATCCATGAGGATTGTGAATTCACAAAATCGTGCTGTCTTATGAAATCTTCTGGCACTCACATTATATGGTCAGAAACCTTCTTGTTTTATGCTTTCTGGGAGTAGCAACGCTTTAATGATTAGTATCAACACGTTGCTGAGAGACATTAAGACGAGACATACAGTCTATCCGTCAATCACTTATTATGCTGTTTTGGAATGCGGTGTGCCAGCCACATGTACTTGTTTCTTTCAACACTGCGGTACTACTTGTAATACATGTCTGATCTTCAGTTTACACCTTCCAGTATATGGTTGCATCAGCAACCACTAGAGGTCCAGTTTCAGATGGTCTTGTCTGTCCTTGACAGCTACCATCAAATGATAAAAGTAGTCTTAACGGGTTCACAATAAGAAATATTTTTCTATAAATTAAACTATTTTCCACATTGGAAACAATTGGTTTCTTTGAACAGTTTGAGCAAAACAGTTAGTAGATGAAAAAATGGTAGGTGCAAGCATTTCGTACTGTTTTGTCAGTATCAGTTTTTTTCTATATTCACTATGCCGTACACATGTACGAGAATGGCTTTTCAGAGAGTTAATAATTCCATTTTTATTTCCCCAGTCAAAGAATCTGTGTGATCAACGAAGCAACACCTGAATGAAAGTCCCCTCTGGTTGTCGAAATATCCAAATTAATTTGCTTACCCTAAACCCAGTTCCACTATGACATTCAAAAGATCTGATCTATCATGTTACTTTGTATTAAATGTATTATTACCGGTGAGGAAAGATCACTTCGTTTCCCCTGAACGGGAAACCCATAGATTGTTCTTAAATCAACTAAGTCTACGGGAACTGGCGAATGGTGGACAAATCCTTCTGTGAGTGTACCATCGGGTACTACTGATTAGTCAACAATATTTCACAATATACGTAGTATAGGTATGCAAGAGGAAATAAGTGACCAGTCGATGGTGTCATTTTGTCAGTATGTGACAAGTAATTACCAAATTTTGTCCTTTGTTCTTAGCGTTATGGGGATGTATTTGGCTCCTCGTTTGTTATTAAAACAGTATGCGAATAACCTGTCACTCATGCTTTGCAATAATGTAGGCATCTTATTTTATTTTGGTGATCTCCCGTTTATGATAGATAACTAGATACAAATCACATTCTTATCATGATTTGCCTTCCTACGCTTCTCTCAAAAACTTCAGTGACATTCGGGGTCCAAAATGAAAAGACTATAATGGTTGTATATGTCATCTTGTTAATATAATTCATACGAGCCGACAATGTTTTCCTTTTTGTACAAATTGCGTTACAATCCTTATTTTCTTCTAATTACAAATCTCCATTTGAATTCCCTTCACAAAGGACCACCACCTCCGCCCCCAGCAATCAGCGGAATTCCTGGTTCAGGTCCACAGCTGAACCTACCTCCTCCACCTGGAACGGATATTACAAAATCGAAAAAAACTATAAAAATACACTGGACTGAATGGAAGCCGACACCTAAAGATTTAAAATTGCTTGCGAGCGCCAAAGCATCTATGACAACGCTGGATCGTACTGACTCTGCGACAAGTGGTAAAGGCATATCCAATCGATTTTTCTCCTCGGTAGCTAACCGTTCTAAAGAACCGAAGGAGAAACCCAAAGATTTGAAAAAGTCCACAATATGGTCAGAAATTGTCCCAGTGAAACTGGATTCAGAATTTTTGCAGGAATGTTTCGAAAGCAAAGCGGTTGAAGTCAAAGTAAAGGTAAACACATTGAACTGAATACTGTTAACCGATTCAATACGCCAAAACGGTGAATGTAACCGGTTTTGTGAAAAGGCCCTTTCATTTCTCGCTTTGGTATATGTGATTTTTATAAAATTGACATGAAAATGATTGACTTCGACTTATGAAGCCTGCGTCTGAGATGTTCTATTGAGGCCGACGAATTCCACATTGTGTAACCGTTCACTCCCATCAAACCACCTACTGGAATTTATTATGACGTTGCTTGATACTGATTACAAACACCTCACAGATCCCGAGGTATGACCCATGGATGCAAGTTGTATTATCTACGCCATTTACTCTGAACCATTGTGGATGTGTCGTTGGTTAACGTTGGGCGAATAATCATATGGTTAGATATGATCGAAGTTGTTTCATAGTAACCCGTCAGCACTGATAACCCGGGTTCATTTTGTGACAATTTTGGAATGTTGGTAACCAAGTTTGAACTGAAACGTTGATGGACTTTCTGAGGACTTCTTGGGAAAGTGCAGTAAAGCAAAGTATTTGACAATTAACTTTCTTCTACATTTCCTTTATGTTTGTCGTTGCGTGAAGAGCCGAAATGTTTACACCTCAGTTTACAGCAGTGGAAGCCACAATCTTTGTTATTCTTTTCGTGACAACATCTTAAACAAATTGTTTTATCCTCTCGGTGACTAGTTTACACAATCAGCAAAAGTGATTGTTTTTGGGTTTCCTCGCGGAACAGAATGAAAAAAATCATTGTACACGATACTACAATTTTTCACAAATTCAAGTTTGCATACTTGAAGATATTGTACCCTGGGTACTAGCACTTTTGCATCTTAGTTCGTTTTTGAAATGGACTGTTGACGTCACTCGTTATATCGCTCACACCTCACTACATAAGCTGATGAATGTGTTGATCATGTGACTAATCCTACTCTTTAACTCGAAGTCCACGTGTTTCACCTATTCTCGTCCTATTTCAGGATCCGGTAAGTGCATGCGTGTGCCTTGACCGATTCCCGCCGGTTTATATGCCTCTCAATTTCAATCGATTTCTAACATGACCTCTGCAGTTTAACTAGCATAACTACAAACCGTTTGCACAAGCGCCTAGTTTGCATACTCAGCAGGTGTTTCTCACCCCCACCTCTCACTCTTTCACTAAACCAATGAGCTTTCCCGCGCGAGCAAGTAGTCCATAATCCCACCCCAGTTATATATATCCCCGCACGGATTATATCTGTTCTGAGTAGAATAACTCTTTTTCTAATACTAGAAACAAACACTACGTCTTTTCCCTTTCAATGCAGTTTATGTACTGAGATGTCTTTAAACCTTAGACTTATCCATTTATCCAAATTTAACTGCTACATACCGGTGCATGCTTCGTTTACTTTAACGTAGGTAAAAATACAAATCTTTCGTTTTTTATCCTTGGCTCTCTGTGTGTTTGACCTCCACGTAACTTCGCGGGATCAAATGCTCAAATGCCTTCAACACATTAGTTTTATTTGGTGGTAGCTTACTGTTTTATGCTAGTAGCGGGTTATTGATTCAGTGTGTTTGTGTGTGTGTTCTAGTCTGTTTGCGTTGTTTAAAGAGTTGTTTCCATTTAGTTATCACCGTCTGTCTTTTCAGTTAAAGAGATGTCACTCAAATGGACACTTTTTTTTAAACATCTGCGCACAAAAGCTAAGGAATTGATGTCTTTTGATGTACATGTGGTGAGAAAAGTAACAATGGTAATGCTTTTTTGTAACTTAGTTGCCGGTGGAGAAGTGGTTCACACTCACATTCGATCCATTATATATCTTTTTTTTAAACCTAAATGTGTAGATAATGTACTTTCGACGCGTAACCCCTGAGCAGTGCATGTGGTTGTTTTACTATTGATGTACATTACCGTCTTTCCTAATCTTAACAGGAAAACTATAAATTATATGACTGTTGAACATTCTCAACAAGGAAATTCATCTTTGCCTGACCTCTTACATGCTTCTGAGGTGATAGGGTCAACGAACTTGTTAAGTGCTTAGCTACTACTAAAATCGAATGCAATCGATGATTTTATGCAAATTCTAAGCGCGTTCTTATGACCTGTATCGTGCGTCTAGCGTAGGTATGAAGATGGAATCACATGAGGCTGGCGCAGATTTGCATCTTAAAATTACATGACTTGGTGTGCAGTAAATTGCGCTACTCCCACAACTAACATTCACATTGTTTAAATCGACAGACACTACTTTGAATTATTTATCAACTGGCACTCAAAAAGCAAGATGAAACCATAATTTCGACTCCACTAGGGCTCCATAATGGATCACAACTCAGTCGAGAGCATATGTTAATCATGGTAATAAAGACGAGTTCATGACCGAATTGTCGCGTTTCAGCACTCCGTTTCTTGATAATCCGTGCGGTTATGATTTAGTTGTAATAATTTAACTTTCCACGTTGGTCTTAAGTGGTGATAATAACCGGGATTTCTAAAACCCGTAAAGCTGTTCGTCTGTTACCTAACCTCACAATCGCAGCCACTTGATCTCTAACTTTTCTTTGTAAAATGCTGTCAGCTGAAACTTTCTTTAATGTCTTCTCCCTCTGTTGCATTCCACTGTTTATGTTGTCTAAAGAAACAAGAGGCAGGAATGAAGAAAATCGAGGTTTTAGACGTGAAGCGATCAAATGCGATCAATATTGGGATGAAAGTGTTACCACCGCCTAGAACAATCAGCACGGCAATTCTCAAGATGGATTCGTCTATAATTAATCGAGAAGGAATTGAGGTAAGCTACGTCCCATCAATTTGTTTTTCGGTTCAGGTTTTTTTTCCACTTGTTCTACTGATATCGGTTGCCAGCCTGATAGAAGCGGTAACTGTCGAAACACTTATTATCATATTAAAATTCAGTAACGTTTAATGTTTCCAGGTTTTTTTGTACCAACGTGTCAGTCAGTCGAGTAAACTATACAACCTCTATAAACTTATTTGTTCAGTCTCATTAATTCGATCTGGTAACTAACTACATAACCTGGTCTCACCCATTTAAATTTTCATCCGACTCATTATCATAAACTGTACGCTTCCACTTCAGACTGATAACACTCTTCTCTGGTGTTGCGAGCCGAAATTTCCCTCCTGATTTCTTGAAGATACCCATTTCATTTGTTTTTGTTGTTGTTCACGGCTACTAGTAGAACTGAACAATTTTCGACTTTATCTAACTCCCCAGAAACTGCTAACTTCGATGCTACCGACAGTAGAGGAATGTGAAGCTATTCTGAAGGCAAAAGCTGAGCAGAACGGCTTACCACTTGGTCAGGCCGAACAGTTTCTTATCACACTCTCAGAAATAACGCACTTGAAACCTCGGCTGGAATTATGGCTATTCAAGTTGGATTATGAGATCACAGAAAAAGAGGTTGGCGATCCACTCACAGACCTGAAACAGGTGAGCATACACAGCACATTCTTTTCTCGATAAATGTAGTATCAGGCCTAATTGTAAAATAATTCGTTCGTATGTTGTCGTTACCACTGTGCATTACGCTTGGTTGGTCTTGTGATTACATCAGCTTGGAGCCTGACCAAGGTCATGTGATTCACTAACAACAAAATTTGTGATCACGAGTGAATTGTAAGGTGATTTTTGCCAATCTCATTGATTGTGATTTTAAGTAGCCTGAGCTTATGTAGATACAAAATACTTGCATTGTTGCATGGTCCAATCACACATACCTACCGAATATGTGAGCGTGTGAGTGGATAGTGTAATAATGCGTCTCTTTCGTACTTTACGAGTGGTCAGGCAACGCGTTAACTATGCTAACTGAACCAAACACAAATTCACCACGGTGCCTGAGATGAAACTGCAATTGTAATAAGATTATCAAGCCAATTATGGCGTCTGAAATAATGTGGAACGTTTACCTGATCCTAGTCGCACATCGGCGATAACCCGCACACGAAGTTTATTTCAATTTGTAACATTTGTGACGAATTAAGTTGTACTGTACAGCTTAGTGGCTCCAGTGGCAAATTGC
The DNA here is from genome assembly GCA_013368495.1 of Paragonimus heterotremus. NCBI lineage: Eukaryota > Metazoa > Platyhelminthes > Trematoda > Plagiorchiida > Troglotrematidae > Paragonimus > Paragonimus heterotremus. The sequence goes on along the minus strand of LUCH01000612.1, from coordinate 119,564 downwards.
GCCAGGCGTCAAATAGTGAGTTTTTGGCAGTGTCCAATACGCAAACGACTAGATCTCGGATCAAAACAGGTCTGAAAAAAATTGTTAAAACTTGTTCCAACAAGAGGTTATCTCTGCTTACCAACGCTACTACAGTTAATGCATAACATGATTACTACGCTTTATGCTGTTCGCACGTCAATCAGATTACCAATCTCTAGTGGTCAAACACTTTGTTCGAATTGGTCTTTCCATTTTTTGATGGACAGACGTTTTAGTATTCATGCTTGTGGTAACATAATCACCAACAGTTGTTGTTAGGTTTGTGTCTCTAGACCTTACCAACCTGCCGTTTTACTGGTAACACACAAATGGACTAGAAGGTCACAGTTTAACCTTCGGATCATCAGTATGCATGAGCTGAGGGCAAATGGATACTGAAGTGATGCTGATTAGACCAGTCGATTAGTTACTGAGACCTTGCTTCACACACAAACGAATATTGGAATAACCTCATACATTGAGTGTACTCAGTCGAAGTCCAGTCGCTACTTACAAACACATATTTGTCTAACAAAATTATAGTCCTTGCCAACTGTGGTTGTTTTGAGATTCATCCGACGAAACTACTGATTCCAAAGGAAATGTTTCGGAATCATATAATGTAACTACTTCAGGTTGGTTGCTCCCAAACCCTCTCGTTTAAAAGCATTGATGCAACGGACGAAGTTTAAGCAGATCACAGATTATACAAGCAGTGATTGTGATTAGGCGACGAGCGACTTTTAATGTACTATTGATTTGGATGACCACAGAGTTCACCCTATATTGCTGACGTTATTCACCCTTAAGCCGAAATTCTATTGTATGACCCGCGTTATCCTTATACGAACTCATTCACCAGACGGCTTCTGAACAAGCCTCTCATTGACAACCTTTCGTGTTGCGTCGGATTACGGGTACCATAGGCACTACTTATCACCCAACAACCGTAATGCTGGTTTAGATTATCCTCACTTACTCAGTCTAAAGAACGATTAGGTTGGTCCTGGAATGTCGGTTTGAAAACGGATAACAGGGCACCATTAGTATTTTGGTTTTGTACAGATTAGAAGGCAAAAATACGTTCATAATCGAAGGCAGATCCTAATAGAGCAAGTGAAGATATTTTCTACGATTTGCAACTGTTGCGGATTATAGGTTGATCTCATGGCTTCAGCTGATATTTCGGAACCATTTCTCTGGATGTCTGGTTCACACTGAATCGTTTTACTAAAAAGTTAGAAATATAGTAAAGAAGCACACAACTTTAAAGAACATTTCATTATATGTTGCTGAACATACAAATATGAATGTCGTGATAGTTAGCATTTACGTTCATACTAACGGGCAAACAATAAAAGACCTACGACTAAAGTGGCGTACAATAAACTAAGTTCACAGTGGAACTGTGTAGTACTGTTGTTGCACACGTGCATTGGATAGTCAGGGAAAAAAATTACGTGCGCATAACGAGGAACATCATTTTTTCATACGCATCGCCCTTGTGATCCAAATCGATCCCAGATTATTAGTTACTCAAAGCATCTGAAACACCTTTCCTTCGGAAGATTTACGTAGCAGATTAACAAAAGCCAAGTTATTTAGGACGCCGAGCGTATTCTTGTCTGGTCAGGGAATGAAGTTCGGGCTTGCCGCAGACGTGATTGTGCAAGTATGTCACAATGTGTTGGTCACTGGTATTCACGTACTCGCTCGGGAATGTATAAACGTGATGCCATTGTTATCGTTCAAGTAACAAGCAAGTAACTTACGAAGCCCACGTGATGGAACTCGATATCCGTTTGCCTCCAAATAATCCAGTTACACCAACCTTTATTATTTCATTGGGTTCTGTTGTTCTGTAGATACCATAAGAAATCGTTTATATTCTCCATGTTTTTAATGAATTTTCGCAGTTGATGTAATTAGTTATCACCACTACCCGCCTGTCGGACATATAGGCTATATCATAACTTCTCCAACACAGGGGATCAACGAAGTGATTAACTGTAAAACACTTCGCTATGTGATATCCACGTTGCTGACCATCGGGAATTTCCTTAACGGATCCAATTTCCGTGGCTTCACACTGGATTACCTGGCCCGACTGCCAGAGGTGAAAGATACAAAAAACAAGAACAGTTTGCTCTACCACGTATGCTCCATTGTCCTTGATCAATTCCCGGATAGCACTGGTAAGATATTTGTATGCAGAATGTGACTTACAAGCTAAATTTTCCTTTACGAACAGCTAGTCATTTACCTGTGGTTACACCCTAGAGAATATCATAAATTTTATCGGCAAACTGTACGGTTACCATAAGATCAATAGATAACAGTTAAGCCTGATAGACAAATCCACTATCTTCAACATACCATGAGAATGAAAAGTTTGCGCACGAAATTTCATCTTTGTTGCCGTTGTGATTATAATCTTCATGCCTATTTGAAATAAATAAGCCCATCTCAACCACCAAAATGCTATTATCAAGATAACACAATAACACTGTTCGGAATGGATTGCGACAGTGGCCATCCTGAGAGTTAACTATAAAATTACGCTTTTTTCAACAATCTAACCTAGATATACACTCTGATATGGGAGCCTTGTGCCGCTGTCATCGAATCGACTGGGAAGAATTACCAGAGAAGCTGAACAGATTGGAACGGGACAGTAAGCAGGCGTGGAATCACTATCGGGTAATATTCAGCTCTGAAAAGGAGAAACAGAAAAATGCCAAGTAATACTCGAAGCAACTATGTTCTCCGTTATTCAACGTTTTTCAGTGTATCGTCTTATTCGGTCTTTGTTTTGATGCAGTGTCTTGAGGTCCACTGGAAGGCCGTCACAAATTTGATGGTTCCTACTATGTCTACTTATGACATGATAGTAGTACAAATAATAAGCATAAATGGTTATTAACCCACAAAGTAGTCATACGAAACACGGCGCACTAAACAAGTTCGTTTTCAGTTGTTCATCAACAATCAAGGTAAATAGCGCCTGTATAAAACAATGTTGTCAGGGCTAAACAAACAAAGCGATCAACGTGCATCGACGAGACCAACCATGTCCTAGGTACGAATGAAGACGACGATTTTTGACATAATTATGACGTAGCTAGATTCGTGGCAATTTGATCGATTATGGCGTGGGTGCTGGGCTACAACAACCGCACGATCTGAACCATGCACCTCTGTACGCACAAGGGCAGACTATTCAAGCGAATACCGATCATTTCGGCTGTGATTAAAATTTGGCATTCCATGGTTTTCGACCGATTTCCCTTTACACTGTAAGTCAGATGAAATGCATTTTATATATCATTACCATTCGAATATGCGGCGCTTGACGAAACAATCAATAGAGAACTCGACACCGTTGTCACTGAGGTATTCTCTAACGCCAGATTTCCTGCTTGTTCCAACCCTATTCTTTCTTTGTGTCTATCGGCAAACGATAAATAGCTTAATTCTGTGGCTTCTGTTTGTGTATATTCATTTATGTGTTTCTGTGGAACTAGTTTCGTGGGCCACACTACCGGCTGTTTATCTGAAAGTGTGCATAAACATCACTTAGGTTTGGTCAGTATTAAAGTTACTAAGGCAACTGTCAACGCGATTGTCGATTCACGGAACACCGCTAACCCAGTCTCCTATTTTCGTCAGACTCACTGTGTCAAGGGAAGTCAGTCGAAAACCATGAAGTGCCAGATTTTAACCACAGCCGAAATGATTGGTATTCGCTTGACTAATCTACCCTTGTGCGTACAGAAGTGCATGGTTCAGATCGTGCGGTTGTTGTAGCCTAGCATCTACGCCATAATCGATCAAATTGACACGAATCTAGCTACGTCATAATTGTGTCAAAAATCGTCGTCTTCATTTGTATCTAGAACATGGTTAGTCTCATCGATGCACGTTAATCGCTTTGTTTGTTTAGCCCTGACAACATTGTTTTATACAGGCGCTATTCACTTGGATTGCTGTTGAATAGTCGAAAACAAAGTGTAAAAAATTTGGGTGAAACGTTTAACACCTACATTTTTCGAATGTGTCAGGTCAAACCGTTGCATTATTCAAAGTCCGAGTAATAAATTATTGACATCATAAGCTATTTATATTAAGTATGCCTAAATAGTGATTTCTCACCATAAATGTTAAAATGCTGACTACTTATCAGTTTTGCTATCACTTCTCAATCTCTTTTCTTTCAGACTGTATGAATTTATAACTGATGCAATGGAGCGTATCATTTGCCTACAGTTAGTCTATCGACGAATCATGGCAAGGTATGAAGTTGCAATGTTTAATCTGTAAATCGTAAATCTTGTAAAATCGTTTCTAACCATATGTTAATTTTGGTAAAACAGATTGTCTATTGTAATTTAGTTTAGTTACTCATCCGTTTGTCATATAGATTGAACATCACCCACAATTGGTCGCAGCTGTCGTATCCCCACAGACTTTCCAGTCGGCCCCTTTCGAAAAGTAGAAGTACTAGACTCGAGTTTCGCTCTCATTAGAGCTCATCAGTAGTGCATATCATCGCCACTGCCGAGACTTGAACCACGGCCACGCTGTTCATGAGGTAACCGTGTTTACCACTGCGTCATTGACCTCACATTAGGCACGACCGAATTATCATATGTGAACACTGGAAAGTATATGGGAATGCGACAGCTGCGATCAATTGTGAGCGATGTTCAATCTATATAAAAATCAAAATCCCCTACTAATCATCCGTTTGTGTCTAGGTATTTGATGAACAAACCCCTTTTGTGTCTCGTTGCTCAAAAATCATTTGAACCCTTCAGTCTTCTATGAGTTACCCATTTAATTGTGTTATTCAAATTTATTCCTTAAAGGTTTCGACATATGCTCGAATATGTTGGCTACAGTTCTGGTAGAGCAGCGAACATGTCTGTTGGTCAATTTTGTCGAACACTAGCAGAATTTGCCCTTGAATACCGAACCACACGGGAGAAAATAATTGAAAGTCGGGACAAAAAAGCAAAAGCTAGAGAAAGAAAAAGAACTTGTGGCAAACTCATAATCGACGTAAGTAACCGTAACCATGGTTCCGTCCGTTAATTTACTATCTTAATTATTACAAGATATGTGAGCATTAACTTGCTGGATTCTGCCTGAACATAAATGTAATGGCAATTCCTTTGAAAATATAAAGTCACTTGTTTAACATTTTTTGAAGCTTCTACTCAAAGTCAGCATCATGATGTATCACACAACTACTGTTTTGAACTTTTTGTGACATTAGTTAATTTACGTAAGTAATCTCATATAGATTATGTTTGGACAGTATAACGAGACATAGCCAAGTTATTAACCAAGCAATCTACGTGTTCAAAGCGTGTGTGCATCGATTTCGTGGATTCAGCGCTTCCTACAGATCTATTTTCGTTATTATTGAGTATCCGATTATTTTAGTTATTGCCAGTAGAACTCCATTCACAACTGGTGGTAGCTTTCTCGTTCAGGTAAAATTTCCATGCGCCGCATTCGGGCCTCACTGTCATCATAGTCCCTCACTAGTGCGTGCCCCCCTACGTCCAAGATATGAACGCTATGTCTTATTCTTTGGAGTCCCACATACCTCGATAATCCTTACACTCAACTATTTGACCAAACCTGTGTGTTTATATGTTCTGTGTTGCTTGGTCATACTGAGTGTAAAAATGGTGACTGTCCTGTTAATTTTGACAGGTCACTTCTTGATAAACTCTTCTTAGCCAGGTTCTTATCTTTCGTAATGTTGGATCTGTTCAGTAATGTTTGGAACACCTACAGGTAGTCGTGGATTTCCATTACTACGAACCTTACGCCGTTGATCATTCGTCGCTAATCATTTGCCATCAACTCCGTATTGACATTCGGTCTTACTTTACGAAATGTTACGAAACACTACATGCATGAGTGACAGTATGCTTTAAAGAGTAACCTACTGCATGCCTATTGATAAACTATCCATAACCTTTTGGTGTAGTTCCTATATGAATCATTAGTTAAACGCTAAGCACGGCACTGGACTCCATCCTTTTTGTTACTGATGTGGATATCCGCTGACTGTTATTCAACGACATTTACACGTAGCCCATATTCATGAATTGTACACAGCTGGATAAAGTGCAGTTATTGGCTGCTCAAAAGTTCAGTTCAATACAAGTAAGCCGGCCTCTGTTGATACACCTAATCCTCACCAGACGCAACATAATCGCACATGGTCATGACTGCACACTTACATTCAATTATAGATACACTCCAGTCGGTGTGATGATGTCCTGTTGTCGGTTTTGGCTAACAACCAATTGCATTATTGCCTCACTGGTTACCGTTATTGCCTCATCAACCTCATTTGAATTTGTAAAATAACGTTTCTGATTCTTTAAAAACGTAAGTAATGGGATGCAAATTACATTAATTTTCAATGCTTTCATATTATCCAAAAATCCTCCCTACGGTGACCTCACTCGACAAGCATGACGATTATCAGATGTTGTGCTAACAAAGCTCCTTCTCACAGTCCTATATGTCATACCCCTAATGAGCATGGTTATAACCCCTCGCGTCTGGTGTGACAATTGCTTTATCAAGTTGCTTCATTTTTATCACACAGTCGTCGAATGATTTTTACCTAACGGTGGTTTCTTCTGTGAATGCTACCAAAGTGTGTTTCTTGTCATTTCATTCGCCTGGCTTAATATGATGACAGTATGAAGGTTAACTAGGAAGGCGTACGATACATTGTACAACGACATTCGGGGCTAAGAGATTCTACATTGCAACGGTAGTCACTTTAGAGGCTAAGGGAATTAGCTTGCGTTACTGTTTACTCTCAATATACACTAGACTGTTCCTTACGAAGTTGTTGTCCTAAGTGAATGATCCCTGCGGTAGACCAGGTTAAGGATAGACCACTGAATAATCTAGCTGGATAAAGACATTGCCCGGATCACAGTTCGCAAACAGTAGTCATAAAGGCAATAGACTGAATAACAGGGTTACCCCAATGTGGTTACCAACACATCGCATGGAATGTATGTAGTCATCATGTCTGGTTGATTTTGTGACCTGGACGAACGTTTGTTTACACTAGTTCAGTTTGAAACCCCTAAACGAAAGGGAACAAATGATTAAGCGCACTCATGACTGCGCTTGGCAAAGTTTCCATTTACCGGTGTACGGGTAACCGATCCTCTGTTACACACCGATAGGCTAACGATTAGCTGTGTTGCAATTCTCTACAATAGAAAAACCAATCGCGTAGTGTTACCGATTGATCTTAGCGGAAATAGTAAGATGCAAGAAGTAGTTCCTCTCCAAACATTCTTTACCAGGTGAAAGTGACAATCTGCGTGTTCCCGGAGAATTTCTATTTTCTGATGCAAGATATCTCTCTATATATAACTACAGATATCACGATATTCTGTTCTGCGTAATGCTGACAGGTGCTTTGAAGTTTTCAACATACAATAATCATCCATTTTTGATTATAAGGAAGTAACAATACTTCACTTACTCCGCTCATAACTGTTTTGCTAGTCCGTTTATAGTTTAATCCTAGCTCTCACTGTTCGTTTTATATCGTCTGTAGTCATCAATTAAATCATCATAATCATCGTGGTGTTCTCTCTTCCTGTACGTTACAGTTTCACAAATCGTCCGATTTCTGAACACACTCTTTTATTTGTCTTATTGCGACACTTTAAATGCGCATCTTTGTAATGCCACCAAACAGCTATTGAGATGTCTGATGGACATTTAAGCGCAAGCAGTTTTAGTTTTAAATACTCATTTTTATCCCTGGTTTGCCAGAATTCCGGGTTAAAAGGTGCATCCAATACATTCGCCCAAACGAAGGATGACGAAGCACTGCGTGACATTTTGGCCCGAAGCACTATGGAGACTGACTCAGATGCCTCTTCTTTGTTGGGAACACTTAACAGACGTCGAGGCAACACTCCTGGTAAGTGCAGTTTCGAACAACCTTCCTCATTTAACATTTGAACTGTTGAGAAAGCGACGAAGTAACAAGCCCTGTCATGTCATCACATAGAATGTACCATTTCATCAGACGGAGCATTCAATTGTCAGCCCGCACGTGTGGTTAATGTAATGTCAAATGTAGTCAACCCGGAAATTCACTCACAACTTGCATCATTGCAGTTGATCACATGTTGTGACGTCTACTCCCAGTGTAAATGGTTAGTTCGTCTATTTCAGTATGCAGTACTGTTCTGTTGATCTTGGAAAATGTTTGCTCATATTCATGCTTTCTATTTAAAATTCCAGTAATGTTTACTAATCACATTTTGGATCTACTAGGGTCTATCCGAAAATTTTGCGGAGGGTGATTGGAAACATGTTTCACTTCTTGTTTGCAAAGACGAGGTGTAACAAGAACGTAACCCCTGTGAAGAGTTTTTATTTCGAAACAGACTGGCTAGAAAGTCTATCTGAATGCTTGAAGCCGAGTTTGAATATGAGTAATGGTTGACTTGAACTTGACCAAATACCCGACTAACTACATTTCGTTTTATCGAATGAATTGTGTAATGCATTGTAAACGACAAACCGATTTGGGTGTTTGCAACATCTGATTTAGCACTTAAATGTCACCTTTGATCAGTTTCTACACATTTTCGGTCTGGTCTTTTTTTGGGTGTGGTTGTTTCGTTCGTATCAGTTAACAATTACGGTTCGTTTCGGTTAAATCGGCGTTAGTTTTTATTGTTTACACACACACATTTGATCTTATTCGATAGATTAAGGTATGCGTGAGCTAAAGACATTCAGACCAATTGAAGATAGATCGAGAAATGATCCGTCGCCAGTGCAGTAACTAAAACCGCACTTGCCATCAGCATATACAACTTCCGCCTCCGTGCCAAAAAATACCTAGTAAACACGCTCCATCTTCTCTAACCAATAGTTCCACAACCACTTGATACATGAACACGCGTGAGCCACTTGACAACGACGAACGCGTCTCCTGATAGGTACGTGTGACACTCTACTGCATTCATCATCACTCTCACCTACTTCCAGTAGACTGTGATCCGCACCACTTCAGTGATTTCTAACGTCCTCTTTATTTGTTAGGCAGTTAGTAACCATAAAAGAGTCAATACTAGGATAATAATCTATTGACTAAAACATACTTAGCACGACGTATTATTTAGGTGGACCCAACAGTTAACTTGTTTGCCAAACATATTGCCCATGTAGAACATAACGTCCTACCAACTGCCTTCCTTTAAAAACTATAGATGGACAATAGTTTACCGTAAAATATTGAGCAGTGCCTCTAAGTACGCCTAAAAGTGTCATCGACAAGCGTTATCACACTATCAACACACTGAAATAACACAGTCCTGCTTTCGTAGGAAGCTGTTGTACACACGAAGTGGATCAACTTACCTCTAACCTCCATACTTTAACTGATAGCCTTGAACAGTTCTACCATTTTTACTGAACGTTGTGTGTGACGCCGTTAAAGAGCGTTTGTAGTCTGGTTCAAATCACATTAGAGAAAACGTTTATCCAGTACAATAGATTTACAATTTTTGATTTGTTTCGGCTGATTCAGTATATTTACAGTTTTTCGCTGCTTATGGAACCGTCAACTTGGTGAAATTATGGCAAAATCCTACTAAGATCGTCGTTGACTCCTAAAACTGCGTATCGGTCAGCTAGATTTTTCCGTATATCGATGCACACAGAACGTTGAACATTCTTAACAAACACATGAATATTTTAATTGTTGCCCGTCTTGCAGCTCGACGTTCAGTTAACCGCGCTCGCAGCCCAAGTGTTATGGGTGAAGCTTCAGATGCATCCATGGAAGCTTTGTATCCTGAGCAAGAGCTCCTACTGGACGCTTGCTTGCGACCTCCTTCGGCAGATTCGCTCAGTGTTGGATCTCCAGGAAACCTGGGACGTAAAGCTCCACCGAGAGAACGGCGGAGACCAGCAGTTCGATCAAGACAGTCAAGTATGTTGTCCGTGGACTGGAGGATGGAAGTTAATTTTTCTCTATTGTGATGCCAGCTTAATTAAAACATTTTAGATAGTACAACAGCTGATCATCCTTCAGCGTTCCCTTTATTGATGCACAACTTGTAAACTTTATGGGAAATGCCCTTGGCGTATACGATTAACGAGGAGGCGTCGCTACAACGAACGATTTCATAAAGAAATAGTATCTGTAACAAACAAGTTGGCTGGTCTCACAGAGTATCCTTAATAAAGTAAGCATATCTCTTCACTATAACGAACGTGTTAATAATGAACTTGTCATCATGGAGAAAAGGTTCCCAATTTCTCAGTTTGTTAGTACGAAAGGTGCAGATCGACGCACATCTTAACATAGGAGGCCATCACAGGCTCTTCTTTTTGTCAGATTCAATGTGGCCGAACGGTAATTGACAATGTTCAAACAAGTTGAGGTTACTTGAACTAGAGTAACGTTGACCGCTGCTGTTGTAAAGAACAACTGACGCACGGAAACAGCGTGACCATGCTGATTTATTAGTTTTGTTAGGATAAAATGTCCCACTAATAAACTGTCCTACTGCAAAACGTGAAATTTTGTTCAATGAGTAAGATTTATATTATCGCCTTACAAACTGAGTCACCTTCCCCTAGTCAAACACAACAGGAGGTGTTAGCAGCACGATGCGCGTGAACGAGATAACTGAGTGGTTCAGTGAACCAATTCTAAAAGTGCGATCGATAAACTGTATTAAATACTGTTCCAATTCAATTAATTTCCCAACTCGACTTATTTAAATGGATAAACACCAACCACCAAATATAAGCGTGTTTGATTTGTCCGATAAAAGAATTGTCGTCAATGTGGTAGGCAAGGGCGATAGGAAACATGTAAACGCTGCTCAATGCTATACTGCGGCTCGTAGCTTATCAATGATTATGATACAGGAGAATGTTTTATGAATTGCGTAGGGAAAATGTGAATTTAGTATTAGATAGGATGTAAGGTTGTGTTCAGTCTGAACTTTGCCATCAACTTCCCTTTAGACACTGAAGAAGTAGAAAGGAAACTTGTTGGGTTGCACGCATTACCAAAAAAAGTTATCACAAACATTATGGATGTATTGATCGCTTGTCTAATGAAAGTAATTTTTGTAACAACGTTTATGTTCTGTGCATCTTCTGATATGGACCACACATCATAAATTGCGATTTAGACGTCAAACTAAGCTGGTAATCTAACTTGAACATCACCCACACGTGACTGCAGCCTTCTCATTTAGACACTTTTCCATTGCCCTAATTCAGGGAGTAGCAATAAACCCAGGTTCAGAGCTGATTGTCAGCACATATCCTTGCCTTGGCCCGAATCTTTATTCCAGCCTTTCTAATTGTGAAAGGGCGTGATGACTACCAGGCCACTAATTAGTAAATTTTGTAACCTAACTATAGTGAAACGACGGTTATAGTGAATAATTTTCATGTATTTTTGCCTTCGTTGTGATGGTACTTCACTAGGTCCATTATTTATGGGTAAATTAACATTTCTGTAGAATACGTTCAACAGGCAGTTTTTCTCAACAGAACATGCAAATGTCAACAACCTATGATTGTGTTTTTGCATATGTATATTTCTCTAGATCGTCAAAACAATCTATATCTTTCTTCATCGGTATTCGGAATTTGTAGAATAAGCGTCCGCCTTGATATTTCGGTTCATGACTGCATTTGTACGCGCTGTATGTGACTCATAAACAGGACAATTAACCTGTGGAATGGTTGCTTATAAACCTATTACTATGAAAATTATCTATAATGGTTCTTTTCTTTTGAGGGCCGGAGGTGTTAGTTTGAGTCGTGTACCACCACCTAAAACCCAAAAAGCGATAGTTTCAAATTTTACATAGACGCGCAAACAGTCGTGTTTAGCTGTTGAATGACAAATGTTTTAGAGTTGAATATACTTCGACTTGAAATAAAGATGCAGGTAACTAATAATTTAGACTTCAATGTGTTTTTTGTTAGTTGTCCCATTCACTCGCCAAATTATGTTTTTCTGAAAAACGATATGTTTCTTCGTCAAGCGTTAGACTCATTAATAAGAGATTCACGTAAGTTTAAGTTTTGCAACCCAACAGACTTGTGTTTTGCGGATGAACTCTAACTTATCCAATCACAAACAAACCGTCCTCATCATATGATGTGTTAAAATTCATTCAGTATGAACTAACCCAATTCACATGTGGGCATTTTATGAGCATCTTTGAACAATTTTGGTTCATGCTGTCTAATGGGTGCCTTTCAATCACAGGACATTTGTGGTTCCAAAAATAAACATAACCCTCAAGCTCAATGCTCAGTATCTGCTGGGAATGCTCACAATGATACCGTAGACCACTAGTTTATTGAAGGAACCAAAGGGAAACAAACTTGTTCCAACAGACCTTTACGAATGGGAAAAATTAGGGCGATCTCAACAGAAGCTCATTAGATATTTACGAAATGAATCTAGATCGACTGGTATTGTTAACAAAATAAAGTTTTAATGTCTACCAATAGTTGCAGCTTTGGAGTTATTTATTATTTGCTTATCTACTTCATTACGATTTATTTTCGAATTACTAGTGTTTCGGTACGTTCACCTATAGTTAAACCAACCACTCTATTCCCTGGGCTGTTCGTCTTGAAGCACGTTCAGTGAACTTGCTACATTGAACCATTTTGTTTCATACGTATGCATGCAAAATGTTTTTATTTATTTCAGTGTGGTTGATTGAGCAAACTGTGCACGACGGAACGCATTCTACTGTCGCATGTGCATTTGTCAGTACGACAGTAACGCATTTGTCTACCGTGTGTGTTAGCCATTTTTTTACTAACTTTCTGATAACACTCAAGCTGGTGCCGCCGATGAGTTCATTATCTGTTTTCGCTCAGTTCGTAGAACGATTACTCCGAAGATGGCTGAGGAGCAAGCTCGCGCACTGCAGACGATCTTGCAAGCAGCTCAGTCAGCTCATTCAGCGGGTTGAGTGAGCAATGGTCCTATTCCAATTTTCCGCTCTTCCACTTGCTTGTTTGTGGCAAGCAAATCGTGGTTGGTCTGCATCAACCCTTACCCTGTCTATCACTCGATCCTCCAACCGGAAATCACATTACACTGCAAGGAAGTTCAGTGTTTCCACAGTTTAATCCCGCACACACAAAAACTGAATTTCCCAACAATCTGACTGTCTCTGGAGTGGTGCACGTGTTGCCAGACAAACTTGCTTCTGCAATTGTACATCCTTGGCCACTCTTACCATTCGAATACACCTTGAGACCAATCAGAACAGTGCTACATTATGATGCATTTAGGATCAAGTTCTTTACAACCGCCTCTCAATAACTTCTTCACATACCCCTGTTATGTTGGTCTCCGTTTCGTTGTACAGCGGTTTTTTTCACGAATCAGTTGATGCAGCCTAACCATGTCGCTCTTCATGACCGTACTTCTGCTAGACCCTCACAGTTTACAGTTGCATATCTGGCTTTCCGCACTTTTTGAACAGTCCATTTCGGCGCTTTGCATCAAGAATTTTGCCAAAACAATTTTCTGTCTGTTTTCCTTTTATTCCTCTTTCCATGAGGATGTGATTGTCACGAGCATAACTTCCGTTCCTCTCAGTTCGACTAGACCAAGTCCCCGAGTGACAGGATGAACCCAACTATGAGGGCCAGAGAGAAAGGATTGGGGATGCTTGTAGACATTTCGTTCTGTGATGAATGAGTCTCATTCAAACTTCAACATAATGTTCATTACTTTGATCCAAGTCGTTCTTTGATTCACAGCCCGAGTCTCGGTCAGGTTTTGTGACTGACCTGATTTGACGATCTGGCGAGGTATTTCCCTCAGACGGGAATCACGAGTGCGTGTTAGTTACACTTTCACAATGTTGTCCAAGTGGTCATTTATCACTGACATGATTATACAAATACATATGTATCTATATAAGTACACACAAGCTACTACATCAGTCGCATTTCACACCCAGCTCACACCACGTACTTCGAGCGCGAAAATATACCCACCGGTTAACGAAACCGCAATTGTAAACCCACGTCAGCGTTGTACCCTCTATTTCCTCTTTCTATCACAAACTCATTCACAAACATCAGATAAACCGCAGCTCTGCGATACGTTCATCCCTCGGTTTCTCAGTAAAACACGTCTTGTTGCGCAGCAGATTTCTAAGATTTCCTCCCTCTCCATATATAAATATATATACATATATTACAAACACTTCTATAATGCACATTTCCACAACATTATTTACTGAACAAAAATTTTCTTATAAATTCTTCTCTCGGGGTTCCCAGCTTTTCTACAAAGGACAAAAGGGTAATAACTTAGTTGAGGTAATTTATTAATGATACTGATAGACTACGAATATTATTCGTTTCTCATGTATTTTTCTATCACCGTACATTTCACCTATCATCAGTTTTAAAAATGGAAAAGTAAAGTCAATTAATTCAAGTTGTACAACAGTTTCGTTCCAACTAAGCGTGACATCACGGAACCTAGTTGTAAACCTCCGAAAAGTGTATTTATGTGGTATGTGTTTTTTTATGGCCTTCATGACCACCTAGTATAGCCGGACACAACCTGGGTTTCGATTTACAATCATTCTAATAGAAGCGGAGCTTTCATTTACAACTTTTCTCAGTCAAGTTTGTTCTGCGCACACTCAGTAAAACTGACGTATTTGGTTGGGAGGTTGTGTCAATGGATTCACCCAAACGTTTCGTATATTACTGTACCCCGGCTGAAATCGGCGAATTCGGCCTTCCGATATTAGCTGAGCAATGTTGATGACAACAGCAGAGATTGTTAGTGCTCGGAAACTGTTATATATATTTTGCATCTTACCCGGCACATTTTGCTGGGCTTTGTGTTACCCAACTTTAATCCAATGTGTTGTTCACAGTGGATGTCTTCTCTCAAAGAAATGAATGTGTGTTATATTTCTAAGTAGAGAAACACAATCGTAAGAACGATTATGAGATAACTTTTCTACTGCGAGTAGTGCTCCAGTCCTGGCAGTCAGTTCCCGACCACGCAATAATGACCAATGCAACTGCTCAATCGACTAAATTAAAACTGTGGTTTGAATGTTACTGAGAAGAACTGACAGAGAATTATCAACTTCTTTCAACAGAACAGTTCTTTTGTTCGTTATCAAGAAGACTGGGCGATGTGAGAGTTCTTGAAGAGCAACTGTTGTCGAATCTTCATACACTCGTCATAGTAGTGTGAGACGACTAGTGCAGCGGCCAACGTACTCACCCCACATACACGGAATTTTATACCTGAATGCAGACATGCATTACTGACGATCTTCAGCATAAGTAGGAGCCTAGCACTTTTCGAAAGAGACCGCCTTGAGTGTTCAGCTGTAAGCAACCTACTCATACTAACGTAATTTGATAGAGTATGTTAAAAAGACTCAAGTATGAGTGGTAAATAAATGCACTGACAAGAATAAAGCCAGTTCAGCTGGTGTTAAAGGGAAAATGAACAAAATATAGGAGTTATATAACTTGTCTGTTTTGGAGAAACAGATGCTTGATTGTGCAAAGCTGCGTTGGTTGCGTATGAAATCCTGGAGTGATACTTCTTTTCTTTATGATTGACAGAAGGTAAGGTTAAATGTGTATAAGTTTGGTTACAAAGGTCATCGGGAAAGTATCGTACGGAACACTAGAAAATCATGTTTTTTCTCGGGATGTTGTAGATTTTTAAGACGGTTGGTTTGTCCATAGTTCCAGCATGAACCATCAATTTCGAAGTCCTACTATCCCAAGTAAATAGTTTTCCTTCCTCGTGTTTACAATCAGCAATGTTTAGTTAACACACTCAGTTGTACCGCACAACTTCTAATGGCGCCATAACGATACCGTTCTGAATGACTAAAAATCTGAGGTAATGACCTAATAACTGATGCGAGTAGCCGATTACCTCACAAAACTACCACGTCTGACTTCAAACCGAACATCTGGTAATGTACGGTCAAGATTTGCGTTTCAGTTGTTCTTGAGATAAATAGAATATCCGGCTAACAAACTACCTGTCGAAACCCTGAACACTGGAAAAAATCTGTTATTAAACAAGATAAAAGTATACAGAGATCAAGCTTGATTCTATTCGTTCATAACATTTTCATATGGCGTCAAGTGGGCATTTGTTCGTTGAGACCAGTTTGTTTAACACAGTCTAAGACGACATGAAACAGACCAGTCCTGACATTACAGATGATAGAGTAATATACCACATTTTTACTTTGTTTCACGTTAGAGATGTTGTGTGTCAAAGGAGGGAAATGCAGCCCCAGGCGGACCAAAAAGTCTGTGTTTTGATGCTCACATAAGCTTCGTTAATTTATGCAAATATTAATGTCGTGATTTGCAACACGTAAGTTGGTCATGAAACATACGGCTGTGACAGAGAAAAGGATTATATTAATGAAGTCTAGTGGAATACTGTGAGACCAAATAGTTTTTTTAGGAATAAAGTGGGTCTATTTGTCGGATGGAACACTACCCAACTTGAAAGTAGACCATGATAAGAAAACGATATGCAAACTAGATGACGGATTGTGGTATGATTTTTTCACAATAAGAAGTCTAATGAGTTGAAATCATGGCAATTCTGCCAAATCAATATTTATTAGAAAGGTTGTGATTGGCAGAGAACAACTGTTGAACCATACAATATCAGTCAACACAAAAACCGGGGAGAAATTGGTTTGCATATACTTCTTCGAAAACGGACATTGAGTAGTACGTCAGTCACTCATGGGGAAAAAGTCACCGGTTTATTTATGGGTTTATGACAAGTAGGTAGGCGTAATCAGTCACACCAATTTCTTGACAGGTGTGGGTTTTCTCCACTAGAAAGGTATTAATCTATTGGTAGTTTTTAGTACTGAACATTGGTAACCTGGCTTTATACAATTCAACCGACCTTATTTCACATACTGGTGCGTGAAAGTTACTGGATAAACCATGACCGAATATTTTGAATATTCTGTTCAGTGACTGTCCTTGTCATTGTACGAACAAACTACCGTATAATGTTGAGCGTGTACAAACCTTTGGTTCGCTTGCATAAAACTGTAACGGAGAGTTAGGGTTAATACCTGAACAAACTATTTCAGGTGATCGTTGACGATTTTGTTGCAAAACAGTTTTAACCGTTCCAAAAGCATTTTTCACGTTTCATGCTCAGCGGCTTCAACTCATCTGGAAAACGATAATCTCTGTTCCAAAACCGAATATAACAAGGATGATCCTAATGATTTACTGTTAATAACAAGATACCCTTTTCCGCCGATTTTGAGTCGAAAGTACCAAAAGACTGCCCAACCTTAACTCGACAAAACTTCACACGGTAGAGCAGAAGTGCTGTGTTTCTGCAAAATCCGTTGCCTGTGTTCGTCAAGACTTATATGTTCTTTCTTCAGTTTAACAAGGTATTTTAAATATTTGAAAACTGAGTAGTCGTAACTGAACGAGGTTCGCTTTCGATAACCAACCATGGCAGCTATACAGGATTTTGTAAGAAATAGAGGTATGTTAACATTTCGTTTACTCTCATCAGTCACAAGCATAAAACATGCAGGTTATATATGATACACTAATGGAAATAGACAGGGTATAGACAAAACCCGAAGCCACTGTGCATAGAAGTGGTTGAAAAAAACCATAGGATTACCATGGTGGTGATGACATTATACGTGGTGTGATTGTATACGTTGTCCCTTTTGTGTGTCACATATAACTTGCATGTTTTACTTTTGCGACTGATGCGAGTAAACGAAGTGTTAACATATCGCTAGTGAAGTCATTAAAGAGAACTCAATATTCCAAGAAATAGAGAATCAGTCAAAAGTTAGAGGGTTTTAACTGTTCCGGACTGAGCAATAATCAAAGCAACACTCTGTTGGATCGTCACCTTGGTCACGCGCTCGGTCGTTTGGCTAACCTGACCGAGAAATCAGAACAGACACGGCTGCACTGTTTACTGGACCAGCGAGACGAGGCGAGACAAGCTAAGGCCACAGAAGCTCTAGATTTATAGGACAAAACGATTACCATAGATGGACGACAGACACAAAGCGAATCAAATGAGACAGTCATATATGGCAGTCAGGGAGTCAGAACAAATCACGTTACAGGGGGTGTCAGAAGGCGACGCGAGAAAAACATTGTTCAGATAGCGCGCAGGCGTTTCGACCGCACACCTGAAATCCGATTGGCTGAATGGGACCATACCACCATCCACGACCATACCATCCGAGCTGGGCCGATCGATCGATGTGGCGTGACGCGTCTTGGCTGTCTCGTTAGGAGATGTGCCTCCTAACACACGCACGATCAGATAATCCTCTCGACTAGTGCAGTTCGAAAGGAGGCCGCAGCCTCAAGTTTTGCTCTTATTAGAGCTCATCACTTGTGCAGGTCATCCTCCGGACCAGAAGCTGCACTCTAGCTCACTTGCTTGTGAAAGTAACCTGTTAACCACAACACCAGTGTAACCCCACAAAAATAATTCTGTCTAAACCCCCAAACGAATCTTCTTGTGAATGTTGTTCAGCATATCAGATCATTACGAAAGGAGAATGAACAGAATCGTCTTGTTCTATCCAGCCGATAACCCCACGAACAGGACTTCCCAATTAGGCTGAGGTTACTGTCATCTTTGAAACAACTGAAGAGGATTTAATTTATTAACGGATACTTGGAAGGCAGATGATTTCAGAGTTGTTGGATCCAGTTCCCAGGATCATGCATGGTGTTAGGTGATGACATCCACACGTCATCTCTTGAATGATCTCCACAAGACACGTGAAAAAAACATAATACCTGACTGCAGTGCCTATTCATTGTTGTCCATTACTCACGGATGCTTAAATGATGTTCTTACTTCGAATCAGTTTATTGGCAGCTATATACTTTCCAGATAAGATCTTCCAATTTATAGACAAATTTAATCTACTGTCAAATTCTGTATTAGTGATATTTCCGTTCGCTAACTGCACCGACTACTAAATATTATCCATACTTTTGACAGTTTAATCAATCAGTCAATTTAATAGAGAATAAAAAGGATTCCGGTAAGCAAAGCCCATCGGATTAATTTTAATCAGCACTGAGTGTATTTAGCCTAATGTGGCAAAACCATACCTTTTTCTGCTCTCTAATTCTGGGAGTCCTGGCAGTATCGTAACCCCCCAGACAACCACGAATACTCACACTCTTCTTAATTCCACACTGCATCGACTATCTCGCAATATAAACTAGGTCACTCCATCTGCTGCGTACAATAGGGTGGATTGGCGAAATCATGCTACTGCTGACCCCTCTCCCACTGTCCGATCCATCCTAGCTCCCACGGTTGTCCCGACTCCCATTTCTGGTGAGTGCCCTTCATACCCAACAAAAGACAGCTAAATATAGTAACACAGTATCTGTAAGTCCCATTTCATAACAGTTAGCCTCAGGCTTCCCTCGTCCCCTGCTTAGACCTAGAAAACGAACTAATATAATGGCTCTGAACGTTCGCACTCTAAGACAGGTAGGTCAATGAGCTGCTCTCGCAAGAACGCTAGACTCGCTGAATGTCGATGTCTTCTGTATTTCAGATACTAGAATCCATGACAGTAGTCAACGTATAAAACTAACAGCACCAGAACTGCCTCCCCGATACTGCTGGTTATAAGCGTCGGGTGACTCCGCGTCTGCCAACACCAGTCAAGCTGGAGTAGGTATAGTCTTCAAGACGACGGCCGCAAACGTATTAATAGACTGAATTTTTGTTAACAGTAGACTTTGTGCCGTCCGCTTGGCAGGTTCTGTTAAGTCCAGCTCTGGACTCAAGATACATAAATTTATTCATTTTGTCTGCTTACTCTCCCACTGACTGTAGTGAAGTAGGCGTCAAGGACAATCTTTAATCAGCTGTGGCTGATCTCATTCGGTCGACACGTAGTTCTGATATAGTCACTCTGGTCGGAGGTATGAACTCCCAGGTTGGCCGCCTTGGTGAGGCTGAGGCACGTTTGGGTGGCAGGTTTGGGATAACGTCACATCGTTCAGATAATGGCGAGCCACTACTGAAGCTGTGCGCTAAGCATAAGCTACCGTTAGCCAGCATCATGCACGTCATTGATATACTTGGTGCACGCCTGCTCAGAATCAGGCATGGTCTCAGATAGACCACATAGCTGTTAATTATAGGTGGTGTGGTCGCATTCAAGACTGTCGTTCTCATTTGGCACATGGGTGGATTCAGATAACCTGTTGGTATATTGTCGTTTCGTCCTCACCTTGGCTGGGTAACGACCCTAGCAAAAGCAACGACTGGCTGTTGAGAAACTGGCTTTACCATCGGTAAAACATAAGTACCAAACCAGCTTAGAAAGCTGCCTTAGTGGTACTCACTCAAAAAATCCTAGTAGCTGCTGGACTCGAATCTCACAGATTATTCAGAAACAGGTACTGTAGCACGCGGCACAGAATTACATAAGCCAAACAAATTTTGGATTTCACAGAAATCCTTGGAGTTGTTAGAAGTCGGACGGAACATTCCTCCTGGCAGTTGACACAACAAGTCTAGAAGAGATATCTGTAGGAAACTGAAACGTAGTCTAAAGGCTGATCGTGAGGCTTGGTAAATAGAAGTCGAAGAAATGGAAACCGCTTTTGCCTCAGGGAACACCGACAAACTCTTTTAGCTGATTCGTGCCACTGGTCTCAGGGGACCGTCTGTCATTAAAATTATCAGCATGGCAGATGACACATTCAATCATGATATGTCTAGAAAGTTAGAATGCTGGGATGAACATTTTTGGAACCAGTTTAGCTGGCCTCCTGTTTCCGCTGTGTTGCCGACACAAACTTGTAGTGTGGCGCTTCGGTCGACAGATTTGAAATCATCCCATGAGACTGGGGTCCGCAATTGCAATTCGACTCTCAGAAGTAATAAAGCTGCAGGCTCAGATGACCTCGTGTAAACTTTTTAAGAAAGGTAGAAAGGCGTTAATAGAAGTCTCAAATTAGTCGTTTCAACTTGTATGGATGACGGGAACAATCTTTCCGAGCAGCGGTCACCCAGTAGTAATTCCCATATTCAGGAAATAAGTCCGGGAATTTTCCAAAAACCACAGGGCAGTTAGTTTGACCTCAATTATTACTAGGATTCTGGTATCCATTGTATCTCATTCACCCACTGCAGCTGGGGATGTGAAGAGTGGGTAAGAACAGGTAGGGTCTCGCCCTGGGTGGAGATGTATAGAGCATATTCTTACTCTTCGCCAAATTCTGGAGCAGCGTTATGTGTACCGCCAGCTGACAACAGAATGTTGCTGTTTGACAACCTTCAAACGGCACAAACAACGCTTAACGCTATTTCGCGTTCTGTTAAATACTTCGGAATGCGTTTTGTAGCCTCGAAATGCAAAGTGCTTCTGTAAGATTGTTGTAATTACGTAGAGTTAACGTTAGATAATGAAACCATGGAGGTTGTTGGCCGGTTTTTGTAACTCGGAAGCTGCATCAGCGATAGTGGCAGTGCGGAGAATGAAATAGAAGCGCGCACCTCTAAGGCTAGGGCGGTGTTCGTTAACCTGGAACATCCCTGGAGAGAGGTGTATCTCACACTTAAAGGTTGCATGTATTAAGCGACAGTGAGAGCTGTATTACTTTATAACAGCAAGACTTGGTCGCTCAGAGTAGAAGACGTGAACCATCTTCAGGTATTTGACCACCGATATCTGCTTTCACTCGGTCGTATCATGTGACACCAACGGGTAAGCGACGAGAAGGTAAGGAAGCGGGTGTTTGACACTAATTGTCAAACAAGTTCTTTCGTTCAATCCCTACATTCGCACGGATTTAAATGGTTTGGTCACACATTAATAATGCCAGCTACTCGTTTGCCCCACCGAGCACTCTGTCGACGCTGCGACCGGTGCGAGGTGGACAGATAATGACCTGGCGTAGACAAATGAAATCGTTCACGAAGAGGTCGGTCACTGTAGGGTTGGGGCTCTCGCGACTCACACATTCGGTAGTTAGGGATGTTAGATCTGTAAGCGGTTAATGGGGGTCGGTGACGTGAATGCTGTCGTTGTTCCCCCCAGTTATCTGTGAAGTGAGTGCATTTAATGACACGTGCAAGTGAAGCCTTACTTCCACACGGTTCATCAATAATCCTCAACTATAAGAGCAGCTGAAGATGTCGTCCTATGCGATCCTCTATTTCGGTGACGTTATTCATTTTCTCTATTCGCTTAAACTTTATTTTGTCATCCAATATTGACAACATCTTCTAAACATATGCATCTTTGTCTAGAAGGACAGCCCCAGAGCCCTCGTCCGACTTCAGTATAACTACGCTTTTTGACTTAAGCTCTCTTAACGTTTGCAGAGGCTAGTTCATACTGTGCTGCCTATGCACTGTCTACGCACGGTTATCTTCAGTTAATGTTGAACACACGATAATTATGTGATCTCTGGAGTCATACAGCTGCATGCTTCCTCGTGGATAAACCTGCGTAAATTAGGTGCAGAAAGACAATTTCAGTCGAATTATAAATCGTCACAGTGCAGCTATAAGTTTTTGTTCTGTTAGATGCTTAATATCAGACCCGTTATAGAGTGACACAAATAAACGATTAAAGTTGTCCAAAATTATTGCGGCTAAAAGCTATAAAGGCTGATCGATAAACAACTTGTTATGGACCGCAAGGCAGCATTATATTTATTGGAATTTAATATAATGTGGCTTGGAAGCTTTCGTTTCCTATCAAAAGAAGCTGGTCACATAGCATAGAAAAACTCGTTAGCACGGACGTAATGCAGAACATTTCCTCAGTAGCGGGATTTATCAGTAACTATAGAAAGTCTTTGGGAATGATACGAGAGAATATTCAGTGTGTGCTATCGAAGATCTTAGCCAGTAACCGTAAGCCAGTTGATATTTAACAAAAGTTCGAACATTTGAAATACGTTTTATCGTTTATATTTGCTTGGAAAGTGAGACTGTTATAGTCAGAGGGTCAAATAATTCATCGTGAGACCAGTGGTCTCCGAATATTCTAACGTCAGAGGTGTCAGTTAACGGATTACCGTTTCAATGACACCTGTGTAAGGGCAACTTGAGCAGAAATCTGGAAATACTAGAGGAGTTTTAGATGCACAAGTACGATTTAATTCTGACGGCCATAATGGGAGTTTACCACATTTAGAACATCCGTTCAAACGTTGGATATCATTTGGAATCATATAAATGTTGTCGTTCCACTTTACTGTCAAAGACTACTTATATAATTAACATTGGATATAATTACAAGTACGACATCCACCCTTTTCTATCATTTTTGACCGTCGCCCTCGGATAACTTTAATATGTGAAGCTCACCTTTCATGATATCTGTGTACACTTTTCCCACTGTTAACAGACTGTACTTTGTGGTTACGGTTAAAAGAGTTTCACTAACTGTATCAAGCTGCCCATTACTGAGTAACTGAGTGATTTTTCCGAAAGTGGTCGAACTAATTTAATCGAAAACAGATTTATTTTCTAGCTGATCTAAATGTCCCTTGCTAACAATCTTCGATCCCTAGTGAACACACATTTCCCAGACATGTTTCAGTTACGGTCTAAACATTAAGGCTTTTGTTGCATCGGAGAAAAAACCTTTGGGAATTTGAATGGTCCGAAGACGTAGGCCTGTATATGGGAATTTAACGACCCCTTCTTAAGGTGACAATCTTCCAGAGTGTCAAGCTCTCACAGGGACCACTTTTGGAAAAATATGGCATTGAAAGTCCTTCACTCCAATCGCTATGATAACTCCATTTTCAGTGCACAGATCTACCGCAGTAATCGTCATCTTAACACTTTCCATTATATCCTATTTTCAGGGTGGTAGACCCGAGAGAGTGGGTTCACTTGAATTGGACACTTCAGCTAGCGTACACCAAATTCTTGTCGTCTTAACGTCAAACTCCGGTTCAGTCATCGTCTCGCACTTGTGTAAACCTTAGGAAGTGGTCAGATTCATTTGTCAGTCTAACGGACTTAACTCTGAAAACGAGATGAGCAAGCGTACTGTTAGTCTTATTATCCGTACGGTTATTGACCAATCCTCTTGGGTTTTTGGCTGCTCAGATTTTGCACATGGACGTATGAAGGCTAGATGATCAAAGCGAGGTTGGGTCCCATTAAACTATTCATCTCAGAATTATTCACGATCAGATCATATTAAACGAAACTAGACAAACCTACTTGACATAATTTGAAGCGGATTGTCGGCGAGGCATGTAACAGCCGGCTGAAAAAAAAAGAAAAATACAGATAGTCAATGCTAAAAGAAGATGTGAATTGTCGGATTGCAAGTTGTTAGGACAAAGGGATACTTCAACATCAACACGGAATTACTTACCGTCTCATGAACGGTAAGCTTATTTTATCTCTTACACTCATACCTAAAAAAAAGGAAAGCACGTGAAATCAATGAAATAATCGAAGCTTCAGCAGATCAGAAAATCGCAATTACAGACTACCTTAATAAAACTGTGAAACGAGATTGTGCGTATTGAAAACAAATGCCGAATTGTTGCCGTCGGCGATCGAGCTCAAGCATAGTTTGGTGGCTTACCGAATGAAACCGACTGGTAATCAGTCAGAACTTGATGAATATGTGGTTCAAGTCCCGGCAGTGGCGATGATACGCACTACTGACGAGCTATAATGAGAGCGAAACTCGAGTCTAGTGCTTCTTTTCGAAAGGGGCCGACTGGAAAGTCTATGGGGATGCGACAGCTGCGATCAATTGTGAGTGATGTTCAACTTTAAGAATATGTAAAAGATAAAAAGCAAATTGAAGACAAAATCATTTGCAGCACACTAGTTGTTATGTTTTGTAGAACACACAAGAAACATTCTCGTGAAATTTGAATACTGACCAGACTAATTATCTCCCCCGGAACGACAGACTATTGTGATCCCATCGCCTGGTCGTCAAGAAGGCATACGAAGGAAGTCAGCACAAAGAATAAAAGTACTGTGCATACCGTATAATATTCTGAGGAACAGTCGCCGCAGCCACATTCCTGTTAGTAACATCTTGACTTTAGATGAAAGTTGGTAAACCGCTATATACCGTTTGCAAGTACCGTTAAGCAGGAGTGTGAAATCATCTAGCAGCTGTGTTTACGGGCGTAATCTTTAGTTCCGCTTATCTGATTGGGTATTCATTTGTCGAAAAACTAGCCATCGATCTGCTTTTCAAATGGACCTTGAGATTTCAGGTGACAAGTGCGTGCAACAAAATTGTTCACATTTTGAACTCGCATGGAAGAGGATTGTTATACCACAGCACAAGTGTCTAATCGGGCTTCCTATGCAAGAATTAAGCGAGCTCAACAAAGATTAGCCGTGCAATGCTATGCGACGTTAAATGGATTGGAAAGTCTGGAATCCAGGTTAAGCCGAACGTTATTGGATTACGCAGTAAGTAGAAAGATCTTCAAAGCCAATATACAGATATAATTCATCATGGAAAGTCTTTCTCACGTGGTTCTATTACAAGGCAACTTGATTATCACTTATGATGGCCTTACGGGAGATATCAGTGCAGTGCAAACATGTGTTTTGTGTAGTGTACGATCGGCCAACTTTAATCTGCTTAGTTTGTGACATTCTGTGACATACCATGGTTGAGTACATTAGGGGTTTCAGCATAGTAAGTTATAGTCGCTGAAGCCTTAATGTATTATCCGCTAGTTACAAGTACTTCATAGTGGCGTGGCAGTTAAGCATAAGCGATAATCGTTGATATACTGTTATGTATAGGGAAGAGAGGAAAATGCTCAAGTTTACTTAAAATTCTGTCCACCACCCCCATAACAACATTGAGATTTCATTGCAAAACACTGCGACCCCTAATATACAGTTGATTGGCGGAGACGTGAACAGGCGGCAGTCATTGCCATGCGACTACAATTATGTGCTAGTGGTTTTTCCATGCTAGCTTTCACCTAGCTCAATTTGTTGTTTCCAGCTTGTTTATCGTTTGTTGACTATCCATCTCTCAGTCGTCTGTTGTCCTCCTGCCTTATTTCACGGATATTTTACAAATCCCAGCTCTTACCTTAGTTTTGATAACTAAATATAAGAACGCAGAACACAACTGAGTATGCGGTGGGGTACCAGCAGTTGTCCAATTTATCCGAGTGATAGAAACAGTAGAAAGACGAACAGTGGGAGACGCATGCATCTCGTATTGACTCGTTAGTACCGACGTCTACAACAACGTACATGGTTTTTTTTATCAAATAATCAAGGGATGGTGTAATTAGTCAATCAGTAGATTTAGAAAGGCTACTAAACTCGAGGTATGGTCCACGAAGCATGTCAACTCATTAGCAAAGCTGATGTCTTCTAAGTCACTGATCAATCCAAGCAAGTCCTTGACAGAGTATGTACTAGTGCAGTTAAAATTTGAATAACCAACACAACAGTTCATGATATTGGGAGTTTGTCAACACCAGCGTAGGACTAAGAAAATTATCAGTCTTATTTGTCATCGCGAGGCCGTAAGATTGAGTTTCCGTCGACTCACACCGTTTAAAATAGGTATACGTAATCTATCACCTACGTGTAGTTGACACAGTAGCTGAAAAAGTCGTTCTACGTTGTCTTCTATTTCTGCGACACTATCTACAGTGGCTATGTGGGAGACCTTCATTTAGCTGTCTAATACTAACATTATTTGAACACCTGCATTTCTGTTTAACTTGGTAGCCCTAGATTCTTTATCTGACCTGCCTTGCTCAAAGCAGCTGGGAAGGCAGACATCAAGGAGAAACAGGCAAGTTTCCGTTCTAGACGAGGTCATAGTAATCAAATTTTCACGATCGCCAGAGTTTGGAACAGCATCCTACGTATCACTGGTCAAAAATTGCCATATCCTTTGACTATAAAGGTGCGTTCGACCCAGTAGATTGATCTACACATTTAGAGTCACTTAACCGTGTACCTTTTTTTCTTTCTCTCTCTCTTCGTATACAAGGTTTGATTTTTCCTCCTTCATAGTTGTGTGGCAGTGAAGTACCAGTGTGAACCACAGATGAATTGTTATCTATGATGATGATGATGATGATGATGATGATGACGATGATGATGATGAAACGCAGAGGTGTGTCGACCAATTAAGCGAACATACTGTGGGCGCTTCAGTCCCAAACATCAGCTCTAGGTAGGGTTTACGATGAACTGTCTGCCACTCTCAGCACCAGAAAAAGCATACGTCACCACTTTTGTTCACTTTCGTCATATACAAAATAATGGAGGACTGTCTGCGGGACTCAAATGATGTCGGAGTGGACCTCCTAACTTGTGAAAGACTGGCTGATCTTGATTATGCTGATGAGAACGTGTTGCTGCTTGACAATGTCCATGCGGCGCAAACAATGCTAAATACTCCGGGATTTTGTGAACAAGAAGTTGCACCAATGACGAAAGCAATACAGTTTATGAAATGTAAGCTCATCTCTCCAAAGAGAGGGTGGTCTTTGCCAGTCAGTGACATCTGTTTCGGCAGACAGCAATCTCTGTGAAGCCTAAGAGTCACATATATAAAGTGAATGTGGAGCAGTAATACTTTACGGCTCAGAAACATGGTCACTCAGGGTATAAGACGTGAATCGCCTCCAGGTGCTTGTTGGCCAATTTCTGCGTTCGATCGCTCCGGTTGCACTAGCGGGTAATCACCGAGAAGGTTAGGGAGCAGATATTTGGCACTGAGCACCCAGAGAACTCTTTCGATCAATGTTTGGATTTGCACAGACTTGGGTGGTTAAGCCATGTACTAAGGATGCCAGCTAATCGCCTGCCATACTGAACGCTCTTTTCCGTTTCTGCAGCCGACTACTTTAAGATGGGGTGGAGACAGATGATGCCCTGGTCTAGACATGTGGGGCACTTCATCGAGGTGTTAACCACAATAGGTAGGGTTTACCGTCGTGAGAAGGGGCAGGCGCGACTCACAGCTTATGTGGCTGGAGATTTTAAGTGAGACAACGGTTAACCTGTCTCAGTGCAGTGAGTATTGTTTTGTTACTTTTGCCGAGTTGTTCACGAAGTAAGTGTACCAGATCATGCGGAACAAAGAAAGCCCTAAGCAGGCTATCTTGTTGATCATGGCTGACTTTCACTTACAGTCCAGCTGTTCGTTTGCAAGATATGAATACCTTGACATTAATTGTTTGAGCATGGGTGCACCTGCTTAATGGTTAATTCCCCCTGCTTTTTTCTTCCTTCTCTTCCTGGTTATCTTTTTTTTATGGTTGGAGAGTAGTTAAACACCAGTAAGAATTACTGATATATTGCTGTCCACGAGGATGATGTTGATGATGCTGAACAAGCTCAAGAATTACAACATTTTTTGACATGTTCTTTTACCAAATGCAATTATCATCTCGTTTGAGAGCAATTTAAGATTAAGACCCAGAGCTAATGATTCCGATTACAACGAATGAAATTAAACTCAATAGCAGTTCAGTAGACAATTGCGGGGATCCATTAGAATTGGTTTGTCTGTATACTTCTTAGGAAACTTCTGCAAATGATCGACATATCCTCTTCATATCCGGTCAGTTCAATAGTTGAATGAGTCAGTAACTGTAAACCGGTCGGGTATTAACGTGCACCACTGAATACACCATCCATGTGAGCAAGACGAATATACACACAGGACAGACTTGTGGAAGAAGTGGGGTTGACCAGGTGCGTGCTAGAATTTAATGGCTACGCTGTTACACTCATAGACAAGTATAGTGGACCACAACTGCCACCCGAACAGACATGCATTAGGAGAAATACGAAAGCTTATGCAATGAACAAGGGAAAGATTGATTAGTTCGATCAGACGAACACTTAATTCAGCTGAGCTTCGTGTACCTGCCCGGACATAGAAACGACCTGTGCCTTCAACCAGAGGGAGAGGTAGCCTGTCGGTACCACCTCACATTATGTCTACCAATTTGTGATTAGCTGCGGAGGAAGTTACATGGGCAGATTTGTGAAACGCTGGTTGTCCCGAATGAAGGAACACTTACTCATGCAGGAGCAAAGGTGCGTGTTACCGGAGAATGCAAACATCCGAAGTCACGGTCGTTAGACACATCTTGACTAGTGGTCAGACTGTTGACCCAGCTTGTGCATTCAGAAGCCTAATATGTTATTCCAATGCAAGATTCTTACAGGTTGCTGAGGTGATCGCAATCACCGGCTGAAGCCAGCTTTTCAAGTTCATAAACAACTGTTGGTGAACCCAACCCTGCCTTAAACTAAGTAACCTTTCTCAACCTACTGACTAACTAGGCACTTCACCCGTCGATTATTCGATCTAAAAACCATGTGCGTTGTTGTAGTTTTGGTACTAGTGAGTCAATATAAAATGCATGCATCTACCACTATTTGTCTTTCAACGCCTTTTCATTGTCTGGGGGAAGTTCTCCGTTTCGAGGCCAGTTTCTATTTCTATATCACTGACATCATCTCCTAACTGAAAATCCTCATTTACTCCTATTAATGAATTTGAATTTTTCGACTTTACAGACACCCTACACTACTGTAAACTTTTCGTTTGTTTGTGCACAGGACTATGTTTTCCCTGTGTTTGTTGGATAGTCATAGTTGACGGGGAGATTGTCGATCCCGCCAGCTATGATTTTTAAAACTGTTAGTCACTTCATACCTGTTTAGACATTTTCATTCATAGTTCATTACAAGTCAATGGAATCTGATAAAACCACTTCAATTGAACTTTCTTTTTAAAAGACAATCATCTATAGATTGGATATTTTTTCCCCGCTCCCCAATAGCCTTGAACGATGGGAGATGAAATTCTCTTTATACAAAATCGAAAGGGACTGAAGTCTAAAGTTATGTCGAATTTGATAAATTGTCTACGTGATTTGGATAACAAGAGTAAAATGAAGTTATTTGCATGGCAATTGTATGCATCTCGGTGGCACTAGCACTATCCTGTCAATCTTGCGTTCACGTGTTCTGGCCTTACTGTTGAGGCCCTGCCTGTTGAGATTCCCACAACCTGACTCTATCAAATCATACAGGTGAATGTCTGTGTCACGTGACAGCAAACAGTTCGTTGTACAAGAGGAGAAAATTTTAATTCACTTTTAATACATCTAGTGCTTGAGTCCATTAGAGTTGTTGAATGGTCTTGTGATTGGTTCTCAATTAAGAAAAATACCAAAAAACAACCGAGCATGTGTACTTTTCTGGATGCATTAAGGAGAATGCGATAGCACTAGTAACAATTCACATTGTTAATGCAAGTCTGAAAGTATTTTCGGAAACAAAATCTAATGTTTCTATAGAGACCACCTGTGAAACAGTTTGCGTCCGGGATGCGTTTAAACGGACTGATATTGATATTAAATTTTAGGGAACATTTGAGCAATGAGGCAACGTCATCGTAACCTCGCTTGAACCTCGTCATTACGTTAGATTTTACGTTACAATAGCAGTGAGTAAAAAGGTCCTCTATTTCCCAGCAAACGTAATAGCACTATCTGGTACATACGCACATCCATATATATATATATATATATATATATATGTATATATATATATATGATTAGGTGCAGATCGCACAACAACAAAAAAATAGAAGTAGATATCAGGTTAAATGCGAAAATGTCCAGATATAGATTCGGCAACTCAGTGTAAGGACTTAATATCTTTTCGTTGTATTTACTAGTAAGATTACATACTAATAACAATTTGAACAAACGACTAAAAAACTGGAATTTAATGTTTCTTTTTTAAATGAACTGACTGAAATATCCGTGGAATTGGGGTAGAGGCCATCAGCTGTGAGCACTGTTCAAGTTACATAAATCAAAATCTTCTACTGCCCATCCGTAGTAGTTGGTAGAGTGAATCGTGTTCCGGATTTAAACAAAAACATGGAACATTTCGACGTATGATCTGACGTTCCGAAATGGTAAAATAACTCCTTGAACAAAGTCCTTTGTATTGTCGTATAACAGGCAGTTTGGTTGTGAGTGGTACACTATCCACAAGTAGTGTACTTCTCACAAGCAACATTCCGGAACAAAAGGGGCATGCCTCAAAGCTAGGAAGACGACCGACTGGAAGAGATTATCGCAGTAGTGTGTATGCACCAGGGAAGAAGTGCCATCATGGCGAATGACGTACTGCTACCCAATGTATGTGAATGCACGTCAGCCGTGCAAATGAGTGTACGCGTTTGCGGTCCCCTGTTTAGTGACCTGTACGGGAGTTCTTGCAATAAACGACTTTTCAGGCCAAGCGTCTTTTACCGACACAATAGTACTCGCCACTTTGTCTGAAGGACGCAGCCCAACCAGTCTTGTTCGGTACTGAACTGCGCAACGAAAACGCATGATTTGGGTGTTTTGTTCATCCCAGACTCTAAACTTCACCCTCACTCACATCTATTGTCTTACCAAATTGAGCTCAGATTGCACCTGGTACAAATGTCAGTATGAGATGAGCAACTACCTATCCGTATGTACAATCGAGCATTCAGATAACCTAAATACATCTCTTATTTGATCATCATATTAGTTGTCTCATTCTTAGAAGTGGTAAGTCACTCAAGTTGTTCTGTCTTTGGATTACATCAGCAGAGCGTATACTCCCTAGAACTGTGATTCAAACACAACATCTGGGAGGTCGTATGTTTGGCTAAATCAAAGACATGGCTGACTGTCAGCCGTGCCCTGATTTCTAACTAATTTTTAGCTCAGATTTTCATGTAATTAAAAGTCAATAATCCCGCGGTTAGTGTTTAATGGTTACTAACCCAATTGAGTCTTTTGAGTTACCAATCTCAACCCATACAGTTTATATTTTATAACCAGTGCACTACAGTGTTTATTTTCACTTTTGATGCATGAGACTTGGCAATAGTCATTACAGCAAGCGAAGAATATCGGACTACTGGTGACTCCGTGCATTGGAAATCTGATATTACCACAAAACAGAATAAATCATCGGTAAAACTGAAAAGTCACACTGACTAACCAAAGCTCAGATGCACTTGTAGTTATTCACGGTTCATATTAGCTTACTATTTATAACTTTTATAGGATAACAGGATGTAAGTGAGCAAGCGCTTGAAGAAACGGGGAAGTGTACTCAGATTTCTGAAGAACATCAGTTGAAGAAACAGAAGCAATTCCAGTCGGTTGTTGCTACCTCTGTCATCTAACACATTATATTTATCCGTACGGTGTTACATACGTACTTATTTAACATTATCCGTGTCATAGTGGCGAAAACAAGGGTCAATTATACTTTCCAAACGTCTTAAGTCAAACTTCCTAGAATCTCACTTTAATGCCGATCACCCGATTTGATCTAAGAGACTACGACCGACGAGTGTATGCGTAAACTCAATTTAACAACAGATCCAAAACAGTTTAAAACGAAAGTATGAAGCTTGCTCGATTCAACTTAAGCTATTCTGTTATCGTACGGACATACAATTCCCAGCCAAGGACACACGGTCTTGTATTGCAAACTATCTCCAACCATGAGTTCGATCAATTTTCTATATTTCAGAATCCACGCAGCACCTAACAACCGTAAACTAAAGGTGGTCGTGGCCTATCATGTAGCGACCAAGACGATTCTGCTGTGTTCATTAAGATTTTCAGAGTGACAATCGTTTAATCAAATACTAAGCTCAACCAGAATAAAATACGCATTTTATTTCACCTACAAAGGGATCAGAGTGAAGCATGAACTGCACGACACTGCAGAAAACTATCGGAAGGATGAACTTCGGATTACACGATCGATCAGCTCACTAGATTTCCAATGATTTCATGTAACATTTATCAGTCTAGTATAACTTTCAGCCATGTGGTCTGACTATCAAAAACATTTGTGTGCACTCGGCTTACTGGCTGACTTGTTTGATTCCTAATTTGTTTCATCACAGTTTTGCTGAAAGACAACATAGAACCGTAGTGGACTACTTCAGGTAATAGTCTGTTCGATTTAAACACTCCACCCAACTAATATCACAATCATACGACCATTTTTTCTTATGAACACAAACCCTGACACAAAGCGACAGCCATCAGTTAGCCTCACTAATGAGTGCACTGTTTTTAACTGTTGTGGTCCCCGAAATTTCTGGACACCTAGATGATGTATTGCGGTATTTTGAAATAACAGACACTGTGAAAGACAAAATGAATTACCCCTTCACAGGATTTGTCCGAGCTCTGAGTCTGCCACCGTCAGGTCGAAAATCTTAGACTAAGATCACTCTAACTAGGAAGAAACTAACAATTCTTACCTCGTATAAGGTTTACGTCGTTTTGGTTCTTCGAATTAGTACCGCGGGTTAATGCACGCTACTTTTAGTTTATATGGACATCAGATTGTTGTGCGTTCTTTTCGAAAACCGTTGAGTATAAAAAGTTTTAGTTGTATGCACACATGTTAAAGCGTCGAGTAAAAGGTAATTAAAGTGATGAAAAGTAAAAACTGTCCCTCACCAAATTTGCTAAAACACCCGAATTCCTAGTAGGTTCACTGATTTTAAATTGGAAGCTGGTTTCCATTTTTGGTTGTACACTCAAGTCTGTCTAATGTAACAACTTTGAAAAGTAGTACTCTCGATAGTACAGAAGTTTGTCATTACTTCATCCTATTATATAGTTTCTTGGCCTTAAACTGTGGTACTCTAAAAATCAACATGTCTCAAATGGTGATAACTGCAACATTTTTCATGCATGCATACGTGTACAATGTAACACTCTGTTCGTTGCTCAGATGTTGGTCAGACACTGGTGTGATTCGGACTGGTCACTCGTATTTGTAAGCGCTCGCCTAATGGCTGCTTTGACTCGAGGACCAGATGAGTATGTAGCACTGAGATCTACTAGATTTTTATCGGTTAAACGCACTCTAACTCCTGGTTTATCACAGACGGACAGTCTTATGGTTTTAGAATGGCATACAACCGGGTCGTTCGCGTCTCGTTCACATTCTGTTGCGCATCGACCAGCGAGTAAAACGAAAGTAACTTCCACTGAAGAAAATTTATAGATTTCAAAAAAAATATCTTAGTAGCTACCTTCATGGGTCACTCAGAAAAACCAACCCCGATTTCACAATGAAAAAGATACTATCACGAAACACGCTGAATATGGTTTGTAGTGAGTAGATATCATTTACGAGTGAGGAAATATTCCACGAGACAAACGATGCAACTTTCGGTGGTTTGTGGAACACGTGGTGAGATATGCGTCGATGAAAGTGGTATTTGTGAAAAAGCAATGGATTTCACTAACAAGCTTGACGTACACGATCTAAAAGCATCTAAAAGGTAGTTTTGTTGCTAGAAGATCGTATGTTTGTATAATAAGAGTGATCACTTATATTAATTTTCTACAAATCTGTAACGAAATGACAGCCATCTCCCTAGTTATAGTTTGTGTTGTGTTTATGTCCAGCTTGCGCAGCCTTTTTCAATTGTTGACGGGACCACATAGAACCATCGCAGGTTGACAGAAAAATCGCTAGCAACGAAGCAGGCGAAAACCTCGGGGTTGAAGAATTTTAAAGACATGCTAAGATGTTTCATAATCGGAAGGAAATCTTTGCTTTTGCTTGTCAGAAATTATAAAAGGCCACAATCGTTGTGAGACGCGGATTTTGGACATCTTCATTTCCATAATGCTTGGATGAATAGTCCAATAGATTATTGCTGGTGATTCGATATAAGCTATAGACTGACCGTACTACGACACTGAATGCTGCTGTTTTTGTTAAATACCACTTCACTCTTATTGGGTTTTCTGATATCAGTCTGTTATTTTTGCCTCAACCCTCACCTCCGATATAGAAACCTCAGTCCAAAACCTGATTTCCATGTTTAACCATCAGGCTAATTAAACACCATTGACCAGCATTACCAAATTAATAGATCTAAATGTCGCGTTCGGTTGCTGATTTGACTGTTTGTTTGCTCAATTATTTTGGGAAGCGTTTGGCCATTCGTTGACACAAGCATCGTCCCGTTCTACCGGTCTACCTGTCATCGCGACTAGCTGTCCAAGTTGATGACAAAAGACACATTTCGACTGCAGGATGTGCGTAATTCCTGGCTAACTGAAGCTGATGATGCACTATGGTGGACAAACCCTCTCCCCTGAAATGTAGTTTTACGAACACCTCTTTTTTTATTTGCTGTGTGAACTACAGGTCTTTAGCTCTTTTTCTTGTTGTGAACAGAGATAAATTTATCTGGGTATTCGTTAACAAGTAATATGGTTGCTAGCAAAGGCTCCTTTTTCGTCAGCCGGTCATTTATGCAAACGTGTCGGACTTGTAGGCTATGAGTGTAAAGCTAGAGATCTGGAGGTATTGGCCGCTCCAAATGGCTTTGCGAAAAACCGACTTTTGCGGTATGTCGTCACGATACCTCGTTAGTGAACTGTCAAGTGACCGGTTGACAGTGAAGTTCTCGGATTCTGTCTGCCAACATTTAGACAATTGTTGTTGCGACCTGCAAATCACCCTACTGGTTGGCTAACTAGATGAAGCCGGTCAAATTATCAACTTTTCAACCATCATTGGCAGTCAGTAGTTGTGGTTGTCCGTCGTTTGCTAGGACGAACTTACTGGCCACCTGTCCATGTTTTCCATATATTAGTTTCCTTCCAAGGCTCTAAGTTTTTCATTTTGCATTAAGACCATTCATTTTCGTGAGGCAGACTTTCCCAGTTAGAACCTTGGACACAACGGTAAGAACGTGATTGGTCCAACCAGCGCAGAGGAACAGCCAAGCTTAATTGGCACATTTCGTATAGATTATTTTGACCGCGGAGACGGAACAGACTGTTAAGCGTGGCATAGCCTTGCTCATTGAGAACACGGTAAGCGGCCAAAAACAAGCAATAATCTCCCAACCTGGGTCCCAATTATCCATCACACTGAGGGTCATATTTGCTGTCTTGACAGTAACGGACTGAGAATGGTTAGGTGTGTCCGTGTTCCTCACATCATATAACAGTAAGTTTTGGAATCGTGGAAAATTTCGAGTTGTCACGAGGGTGAAGCACTCTGCGAAAACAACTTATTGTTTCAATAGTGTATGCGGGAGATTAGCGTAAACACCCTCACATTAGTCCCAAAACGCAAATGTATCTTCCGAGACTTCAAAAGTGCTGAGTACTGGCGAACGGAACTGAGTTGATTGTTGTGCCGTCTAAAAATTGCGTCAGTTATGGAGTTCGGACGAACAGAGGATATGGAAGAAAGGCTGTTCTAGAAAGAGGTTGGCGTGTTGCTAGGACGAATTGCCATGATCCCCACGATTACGCTGCACGTCTAAGTTAAATGAGAGAAGGCTGTACGGACAGCAATGATTGGTCAACACTCTGACGGTCTGTACATAATTGTCAAGAGACAGGGTCAAGTACCTAAAAGCAAGAGCTCAACTGAAAATGTGAAATTTCGACAACTGCTTGGTCGATTGAACCTTATGAAAGTTCAAAGACTATCTGCTGGGATGAAGAGATGAGTTTCAGCTTGTTCAGTAGGAGGTCGGTGGATCATTCATTAAGTGGAACGAGAGCACATAACCAAGGTTGTAATCTTCATTTGATGGAACCTACGATCTCAATCACAGTAGTAAGCTATTCGACGACGATGGGAGCATATAAAGACTACGATTTAAAGGGATGGCTGCCAACTCTACTGGATTAAAGGATGATCAATACATGTGTCATCGGCTGTTCTGTTATGTGACAATACAGCAAGTCGGGTCGATTTGGAGGGTGGTTGTTAGCTATACAACAGAGGACAACTGTTGAAGAGTGATGCCCCACTTGTCAATGTTCAATCCGAATCAGAAGGTCTATAACCTGAAGAAATCTGCAGATGTAACGTAAAGCGATGGTAACCGGGGATTTTAAGATATACTGAACCTGTAACGAATGGTAAATTTTGCCATGTTCAACGTCAGTGGAGACCACTGTGCTATTTTTGTTGGTCCACTTCAAGTTTTGTTTTATGCGGACGAGGAATGATGGAACAGTAAAGTTACAAACGCAAGTCTACATCTTCTCGGTGAGTGAACAATGTACTAATCAGAAAAACCATTGTGACGATCCACGTCTGATCGTGCTTTGACGCGTAGCCCAAAAACGGACCCCCACATTGAAAAGGAGATTAGACTTAAACATCTCCACGGTATTATTGGTGAAATGCACTAATAAGTACAACAGGCAAACCTCAGGCGTTCAAGGCGACAGTCTCTTTCAACAAAATCAATGGGTTCCGGACGAATTCAGCGATATCAAAATTGAACTGTCTGGCGAATAGACCACACCATGCTGCGGCCGATTAAGAACAAATTAGTTTAACAAAATAAGAACGGGGTTGGTAGGGTATAGGGATCAAATGTCAGTCTGATGAGAAACTTATTGGATGTGAATATGGGGAACAAATCTTCTCAGTACGGGAATCAACAAATTTACAACCACAGATTACCCCCAACATCCAACTGTCCTGAAGTCATTACTGATGAAGCTGATGCATGATTTGTAAATACTTTTAACTTAAAAAGACGAAAAGCGGAAAATAAGAGACGAACAAAAATGATACTTGATTGGATGTTTACAAGAAGAAATAATTTCCTCCGGCGTGTCAAGTTAACTCGCACAGTGGCGATTTTCTAACTTGTCGATGTTTGAATTTCTTATCCGATCAGACGAGAACCAGCAAATTGTGGTTTGTCTTCATTTTACTGGAAACACAAGCAGATAGGCATCTGATGTTAGCGAACTTAGAGACCGCGGATTGACTGTGTTGTGAGAATCTCTGCTACTCATCCTATGGTGAAATGAATTCGGTATTTTGACGTATCTTATTTGAAGCTAGAATCTGGTGCTCATTACCAGGATAACTATTCATTTTTATTAACCCTCCTCCAATGTAATAAGAGATATAACTGCAAAGTGTAGTTTTTATTCACAATAACCATTTTCTCACGTTACAAACCATGACACTTCTCGGAAAGCCTATGCTTTCCAACGACGCGGTAATTCACGCACGACAACTGGGACACTGACAAAATGAAACAACAGCATGTGATGTTTTGCTTCTGCTCATTCTTTGCACCGTAAGACTATAAGGCCAAACAGATTTACAAGGCTGGAAATTAGTACGGAAATGTAACAACACCTAAAGTTTTTCACTCTATGTTCTATATATATAGAAAGAGTGTAACTACACGGAAACCTCCGAAGTAATCCGTATCGAATACACACAAATTTGGAGACTTGTTACATTTAAGTTATGTAAAGCAGTGGAATGTAGGTTCCACAAAGCAGTGCACAACCGGATCGAGACACGCGGTTTATGAGATATATGGGGAGTCTGAGTGTATACGAACAACTTTTAGTCTTGCATC
The DNA here is from genome assembly GCA_013368495.1 of Paragonimus heterotremus. Taxonomy (NCBI): domain Eukaryota; kingdom Metazoa; phylum Platyhelminthes; class Trematoda; order Plagiorchiida; family Troglotrematidae; genus Paragonimus; species Paragonimus heterotremus. The sequence goes on along the minus strand of LUCH01000612.1, from coordinate 80,967 downwards.
ATGTGCACTACCATTTTGGACTGAACTATATAATTGGAGTTCATGTGTAAATTGCTTGCAAATGAACCCTTTGCCCAAAAAGCTGGGAGGTAACAGGTCTCGAAATGCAATACTTTATCTTTTTCGCGATGAATATAATGCTCTACATACTTGAATACACTAGTTTACATCTACTATGCGCAAACGCATCAATAGTAACCATGTGGCGAGTATTGCTTGAGCGCCGTTCATTCGTTAATTATCGGTGGTTTTAAGTGAAAATGACCGTGAGTCACTTTGCAGTAGTCAGTGTATGATGCTTCCATGCACGATCCTATGACATTTCAGTACTGGTATGAGTCACTGGATTGTTACTGTTTAATACAATGACTGTTAGTATGTAGTATGACGAAGTGTTAATTGGGGGAGCAATCCATTTTTGACATGGCCGAGCCTTGGTTGAACTCGAATTATCGGCAGTGTCATATGCTTTACCAGTTGAGCTGCGAAGACACACCAGGAGCCTGTACAGTGTGCATTAGAACTTCAATGCCATGACGGTTGTGACACTCAAATACCTATCTAAATAAAGCTGGCTAAGAAGATTAAGAAGAGCAATACCATGGCGTTCCAGTGGGATGTTATTCGGCCATGAAAGTATCAAAAATCATATGAAATGATTCGAGTCAACGTTGTGTCACATTTTTATTGCTCTTGGTATATATAGTACAAAAAACGAAATTTTCGATTGAGGGGTTACTTAGATGGAACACTGAGAAGGAGTGGTCGCAGGGTCCGAATGATGTACTGAGTGCAAATAACATAAGAGGACGCATAATCTTATCACCTGGAAATCCCCGCGTACAACACCTGTCCGCTTACCACAAAACCAGGAGAATGCAAATGGCAAGAGGATATGTGTCATAGGCATATAAATTTGGAAGCCATCAGTTTCAGGACCAAAAAGAATCAATTATGATATATCTGACGGCTGATTGTTTTGTTCCTAAATTTTCTGAAAGCACCACACTGTTTGGATGTGGCTCAATAGTAGTCTGAACAGCTTTAATTTTCTTCGGTTTCTTCGGTTTATAAGGCCGATTTGAATTTTTCAATCGTTAAGTAATAGTACGCTTCAAACTACCTAGATTTTCTAATACCATATTCGTTATTTATCCGTGAAATTAAAAGATCTATGAGGCAAATCTAACGTCCGTACAGTTATAAGATGATATGTTTGTTTTTATCTTTGCCTACTGGACAGTTCTGTCGGTGTTTCATAAATATCTAAAATTCACGGAATAGTTTAAAATGTAGTTCACTCTTTTTTCCATGCTCCTTTTGGTGTCATATATATAACAATTTGCAACTCATATCCAATTTGAGCGATACATCGAAAAGTTATTATAAACTAATACACTGTTACCACTGATGAAGAAGTAGATAGTCATTATTGTTACTGACAAAAGTGTTCGCAGTATTTTATGCATCCATTATTCACCCGTTAATCAAATATGATACATTTAGTTCGACCGATGAGTTTTCTTCTATTGCACGCTACCGTAGCATGTAATCCAGTTTGTCATGATAGGTTTGGTGTTTTCATTGGGTTCAGTATAAAGTGGTCGTGTTAGGTTAGCCCTCATGTGCTTGACGATTCGATTAATGTCAATATACGAAAAAGTTATTTTTTTCACTGTCTGTAATACAAACTGTCAGCCGACTCTGCGAATCTCAATTGCATTTAGTGAACCAGTGTTTTAAAAGTCTTCTTAATGGCCTGAGCAAAATGCACCGTCGGATAGCAAAATGTAACTAAGGTTAACCACTGGTTGAATAGCACAGTAGATCTGTGTAACTGTAGATATTTTATGATTTGAAACGTTGATTATGAGTTGTTGACGAGAAAATTTCACCTAATCCGGAACGTCAACTGAAAAGCCGTTTCCTAAATGCGTTGCTTCATTATTCGACGTACGAGAGGAAAAATTACCCGATAATCTGTTTGATTTTGGCCTCATGATGGACGAAGTTGATTAGGCAGTGGGAGAATGGGAAAAGCGAGACATACGCACAGTGCTGAAAAAATGGCCCCGTTGTGATAGTTCAGAAGGCTGTCTGGTTTTTATTATCCAACTGTTTGACCGGGTTGGCAAGTTACGTCTTTTTACTGTGTAAGTGAACGCAGGCAAGGATGCCGGACAACGTTATCCCGCGTATTCTCTTAAATGTGTTCAGAACAGATCATCTGCAATGGTTCACAAATATACGCGAGCGTACACACACACGGACCGAAAATCAGTCAGATGGCCGATCGATCATTCAGTCAGACAGATAAATAGACGGGCAGACGATCGTACAAACAGTCACAGACAACCAGACAGAAAGGTAGCTGCGTCAAACAAAATTGCACGAGTGAAGACATTTTGGAACAGTATTCAAACAGAAGACGCTTTAGCCGTGAACTTCGCATGAACAAAGCATAGATAACGTTAGCATTAACTACAGTACAAAACGGATTTTGTAAACGTTACTGTATCCGACTTGTTGCCAGGAAATTTCCTTTATAAATTAACCAATTCTTTGGGTAGTCCTCATTGGACGCTAGATATTAAGTCTACCCGCCCACCCGAAGCTAATTAGATGAGGTCATTAGAACTCAACAGTCACATCTGATGAAAGCACTGAGTTGCCAGAATCGGTCATATCATGTTCGTGGAATGCTTAGATCACACAGTGTTCCCCCACATATTAGATTTCAGTCGATGTTAGTGAGTTCGTCCTACTGCCTAAATGTAAAACTTGACATCCGTTGTTTATTGTCCACACAAGAAGTCGTTTATCGATGTGAAATTACGAGCGTTGTTTCTACTGATATGTGGCCCCGAAATACTTGATATAAACTGGACATCAGACAAATGTAATCGAGGCTTTCAAAATCGTCTAGCTTATGTCATTCTAAAGGCGAAAGCTATAACTAGACATCAGTAACGTTGAATTTAGATTAACTAAATTTCCGACGAATTATCACCGGTCATCTCGTCTAATTATTTCTGTGACTAAACCGAAAGATCTAAATTATGTGGTCAGTGGTTGAACAGTTAATATATCAAGTACATAACATGGACATTACATAAAAGTAAATGAACCTTTGACTCAACGTATGTTATTTAGGTCTCGGTCAATGTAGGAACAACACTGTATTGATTACGGCGGTTATCTTATGAATCGGATTTAAAATTCCGATTATGATGAGAAAGTGTACTCCTGGCGACCTGTATGTGTCTTTGTTCAACAGGTGGGTGATTTAAAAGTTTGTCTAAATGCAGTGGTCTCTGTTAACCGCGTATAATGCCCATTCATTATACCTAATGTTATTAAAGCAGTACAAATCTTTGGTAAATGTGTTTATTACGTCACTCACTTCCTCTTTCGAAGAAACGCAGCTGCCACACCATCCCTATGCCGTAACTTATGGAGACAAATGTTGCTTGCTGGAACTTTTTTTATCTGTCAGTGCGATTCACCAGGTCTCTTTGATTGTTATGCTGTACATCAGTACATTTCAGTAGTTCGTATTATGAAACTTCAGATGTATCTGACTACTCAATTAATCATTCGCCCACTTACAAAGATTTGTGTCCTTTGCTCAATCTATAGTTAAAGGAAGGTTATTGCACGTTTCTACTTTTCGCCTAGAAAGGCACTCAATACCGATGTTTTGTCAGTTCTGAGGAAATCAGATAGCTGTTCGTTTGCAAATAAGCCAGCAGCTTTCTTCAAGCCCAAACGGTGTTGGATAGTTCAGTCGCACACGGCGTGATCGGAAATGCACGTCTGTTGACGTCTCTTTATCATGGCTGTTTTTGTTGTAAACCGTATATACCGTCTGTAGTAAAATGTTCCACTAAAACAAGAATGACGATCGGTATAGTTGCCACACGCTTTCTATCTTACGGAAAGCTATCTCCGGTAGAAATTCTTGTCCCAAAGATATAGACCTTTTTATACACATAAAAGTAGTGGCATTACATTCCATCCGCGGGAAGGATATGCGCGCTTTCAGCAATGAGAGGAGTATAATATCACGGTGAATGTAACACTAAGGCATGACGTTCAATTTTGGCTGGTCTGTTACGCATTTACATTATTGTGGTAACTTCACAATGCATTATTCGTATCACTAAGCCAAGGTCAGTTGATGGTATCTGTGGGTTATAACAATATGTGATGCATTTGACCGGAATAGAATCGTCTAAGTGAACAACTAGGATATCACTATCTAATCTTTCATGACAACTCACTATAGCGATACTGGCTTCGCACTGGAAGACTGTCAAGACGTTGAGATTGGTCTACCTTGTGACATCTTGGTAGAAAACTCGGAGTTTAGACAATAAAAACAAATCATTTGGTAAGACGTTGTTCATGGCGACAGGTGACATATGTGTAATGAGGAGAAATGGGATAAACAGAGGGCGTAAATCGGTCAGATTTAAGAAAGGTGGTGTCGAAGAGAAGTAGCAGAACACAGTAGACGCCCGTTTCATGGAATGAAGCACCTTTCTTTGGACGATAACCCAGAGTTTGAGTTTGTGGTGTTAAATATACAGTTCAGGGTAAGACATTCTATCCGCTTTCTTCACCGACCAACATTTACTTACTTTTAGACCTCATCGCAAATTTCTATGGTTACCTTGACAGCACTGTAAATTTTGTGAGCGCCTATCTGATTTTAGTGTCTTCAGTACAGCTCCAAAAGCATGTCTTCGCCACATTTGTAACCATGTTAAACAAAGGGATAAAGTGGATAGCCGGATATTACGACAACACTCTCCATTGGGAATATTCCTATTTCTTCCAGGTAGACCTGATAGGCACTTCAGTTTCTAACGTATAATTCTAGGAAAAGCATCTCTTGGTTCAGTGTGCAAGTTACTCTGATCTCTCGTACGACAGGTAAGATGTGCAGCTGAACAAAAAAACTTTTACGGGAGAAGTGCTTGGCGTTCGTATTCAGCTGTGAACAGTCCTGTTTATCAGTTTACCGAACCATGACTTCCAGAGTTTTCTAAACACATACACATGATGTCTGTTGGCGAACAGGGATACCAAGTAGCCGTTCGCTTATGAGGGATTGAGTCCACACACTGCATGATGAATATAACTCAACTTTCCACGGTCCAGACTAAGACGCTAAGTCTAACACTGGAGTGATTCTGGTGATATTCAGTCTGATAGAACGCGATTCCATTTTCCTAAGTAATCTCTGTGGAATAACCTATTGCCAAGTTAACTTTCTGGTCTTCTCTGTTAAGCTTGTACACTTAATTAACCCATGCTGAATGGTTTATGTTGTCAAATATATCTGCGACCCACTTCGTGTTTTAGCATAAAATATGTTGAATCAAAATACGGATCTGCTCCGTATTTGGTTTTGCAACTTGATTAGACGAAAGCACTTCTTGAAACATTCGCCACCTTTTCCTCGTTCTGGTCCGTTAAATTTACCAGTTTTATTCTTCCTACCATTTGGTATCAGATAAGCGTAATCATGCATTCCTGACATATTGCTGGCATGAATGCTGTTGATAGCTAATCACCTTGGATATCAGTCGTTCCCTCAAAGGTATTTTCTTGTTCGGATAGTTTTTCTATCCTAACTCGTTTGGTTGAGTCTTTGCCTGCGATAAAGGTGCCAAGTGTACATTATCCCAGTTTTAACCTCCGTCTTGATTTCCTTCTTCCACTCACATCCTTGTTAATACGGAAACAGCTGATCACGTGAACCAGGGTATTTGTGTGAATTTCACGTGCCTGAGAATCACCTAAGTATACGAACAACATCCGATTGATTCAAACAACTCATATTTCAAACACTTAGATCAGTGACTGGTGACTTGTTACATCCTATCAATCACAGATTTACATCATACTAACAGATTGAACTTGTATATCTGTCTAATCGCACACAAACGTTAGCTAGGTAAATGGAAGTGAGATCAGACACTTGTCCTTCTCTCAACTTAGAGACTGTGTCGTCCTCCCAGTCCCTGACTAACTACACTGGCTGAAGGGATTGTTATCTTGGTTCTGTTGTTTAAGTGTTACCGTTGTGTAAATGAGATGTCAGTGGGGTAAGAACCATGACAAAAAAAAAGCACTCATAGTTTTGTAAACATCTTTTTCAAGCTGTCACTACAGTTGTCTGTTTACAAGATATTGATATTTTCATGCTGACTGAACGCATTTATGTGTGACGATTTTTCTATTGATTTGTAAGATACTAACTTGTTGTGTGCACTTCAGGAAAGGAATGCCAAGCGCTGATGTACCGCTAATGATCGTGGTAATAGCAATACTGGTAATGTCGGTGTTCCTGACGACGATGGTGAAATTTTTAGAATGATGAAAACTTTTCAACTTGCTCGGCTGTTTGTTTCACCTTGCACTGTGGTTGTCATTTGTTCGTCTACTTACTCCAGTGCTGCCTGCCGGCTTCACAATCAACCCCCAAAAGATGTGAAGTGCGCAGCTGATTACATGGTGTGCGGAAATATACAGTGTTGCTAGTAACCTACCAAATGGTGGACGCTTTTCTACTCTAGACTGGATAAATGGTATGTTATCTGGAACGTTTAGAATGACTATAAATACACCAGTTTACTGAAATAAATGTTGGTGTCGTCTGCCTGAATGAGTATTTTGTCAATTACATCCGGCTTAGTATACACTAAATGAGGTTAGATGATGAGAGGAACTCAATATATTTTCGACAAAATAAACCTTCCCGATTGTTTCATCGGTCGTCTGGTATATACCACATCGTTTCCCATTACGTTTAGTGCATTGACCCGTTTATTTCGGTGCTACTTCTCATTTTGGTTCGCAGAGCTTGATGCCTGGTCGCCCAATGTCCAGTTTCTTGAGTAGACCGATGACAAGTTCTGGAGATTTCACCCGGGAAACCCAGAAGTGCACACTGCAGGAAAGGGATTGGGGAAAAACCAGCTACTGGAATATCAGATCCTTGTCTTTCGTTAAACAAACTGGGAACTTTCGCTCAGTATATTGCTGCAAAAGTGAGAAGCACTTCGGTATACACTGGCAATCCACAGGCGCAAGCACTAAATGACATGTGATCAGGTTCATCTGGTCAAGTTCAAATATATAGGCACACAAACAGTGATGAAACTATCAGCATAATTGTACGAACGACCTACATACCTAAAGATGAAGGCTCACCAGATTTACTTACCACCAACCAAAACGTCACTGAGATTACCATCGTTTGGGTACCTTTCCTCAAACCTGTGTAACGGTCATTAGAATCATCAAAACTGTACACGGTAAAGTCTACCATTAGCAAGACAGTCATCATGTGACAATGTTTGTTCGCTCAGTCAGAAAGAACAAGGTCAGAGGGCCTTGCGACGTACGCTCTATGGAACGGCTGTATTTTAAGTTCTCAAGCCACTTAACTTAACCAAGGTTAGTGTGTGACCATTTGATCACGCGGAAATCACTAATGAAGTAGATGTATCTACACGTCAGTCAGCTCAGCCAGACATCTGTTATGTATTGTGTTGTAAGTGTTTGATGTCTAGAATAATCTGCATATGTCCATATTCTTCATCTTAAGATCCTCACCTTCTTTTCGGTCTTCAGCTTGACACAAGATTGACGCAGCCATGAGATCAGCCATGACGTATCGTATAAGCTCATCGTTCATACAGCAATCAACTTCAAGCTCAGTAAATGATTGAAGAGACAAACCGGTCAAAAATAATAATGATCAGCTTACTCAACCATGTTTCTTGTGTGTATATTTCAACATCCGTACAAAAGATAGTAAAAACAAACGCACCATTTTATGATCTTAACAAGCGAGTCAAAATTAGACCAACAATTCACGTGTATTCGGTTTGGACTCGAGACGCGTTGAGTTCAAGACAAGCTATGTCAAGTGACTTTACCAATGAATCAACTAACTATAAAATAACCATGTACGGACTCGTTTACTAACTCCAAAAGTCTCCAGTCTACATGTATTTATCACAGAACACTTCAATTTGTCCAGTTAATGTTCGTGCTTTGTGAAAGGCTAATAATTCACGAACACATTTTTACTATTGATGGCAGCGAGAAAGTATGATTATACTAGTAACCGGAAAATATTTCATAATCTTTTTTACTTCCACCTATATACTTTAGATCGAAGAAGTTACTAGAGTTTGCTATGACGTTGTTTTTATAGTCATAACACTATATAAAGCCAACGATATTCACTCCAGAATATCAATGGTTTTCTGTTCAATTTCTGTATACAAGTATTTCAGTCGTCTGAGAAGCGGAATAGTAGAACATCTTGGTCAGACATACGCCGTTTTGTTAGTGAATGACGGATTAAATTGGTGTTACCAGATGACACCTCCTTCATTAATGTCCTCACAGACTGACTATCGATTTTGTTTAACTATAGTCGAAGTATTGTTATCACCCGTGGTTGGTAAGTGAAGACGTTAGAAAACGGACTGAGCAAGGGTTTGATTTATCTCGTAAAATAAATGCAATATTAGCATTCAGGAGAAAGGTTTAGCCTTCACTGTCGTACCCCCATGATTTTTGTCTGAACGGATATATGCTGATACAAGAATGACGTTTATTGCATACAGAATAGGAAATCATGTTGACATGGAAGAAACACTCGCGATGACATCGCCTAGCTATTAGGTATCTCCGAACGACTGCTACAAATTCAGCTAAGATCACCGATCATGAGTAAAGGATTTGGTTGATGCAAGTTGGGCATCACTGAAAAAAGGCGATTAAAGACTTCCCATTCCGATAAACTTTTCAGCCAACCTTTTTGAAAAAGCACACTAGATTAAAATATCTAGACTGCTATACTAGACAGAGACATTTTCTTACCAACACTAGAAGTTCAACTTCATTTCACGTTGGTATGTGGCAGCCATGATGACCTCACATTTGGAAAGGCCCCGTTATTCATAAGTAAATATAACTTCATTCGTCTCTTGATGGCTGTCGTAAGTGGAAGCACAGTAACTACCCTGTTTATCCCAAATGGATAACTCCATGCTTGGGTTCCTTTGACAAACTGAAATTACTCACTTAACACTTCCGAAATATCGATTTCCACTTGACATTGAATTCCTAATCGGGGAGTTTTGTTGACATTCAACAGAATACTTTGTCTGATCATGAAGCAGTAGCGCAAATCAAGCAGTACTCACAGATATATACATCCACGTGTTTGGACATAGTAATTCTGTCTCGCCTAATGTTAGGCTAACGGCGCAGTTGTCAATACTATCACTAATTGAGTACACCTCATAGGGGTTAAATCCCAATCCTGTCAGTAATTTACATTCATGGGGCAAAACTCATATCTTGTGATTTTATTAGAAGAGGTCGGCTCGAAAGTTTAAGTGATTGTGAAAGACGCAGCCATCTATTTTGAAGCTAACAGGTTCTTAGTTACGGAACTGCTTCGAATTGTATTTGGTAAATTTTGTCGATTTATAAAGCTGTACATAATAGGCTGCTGGTTGTGAGCATCAGAGTACTGCAGTAAGAGTCACATACCGTATGCAGAAGAAACACCAGCACGTGCAAGCAGAATGGGTGACAGATCGTCGTCGTCTATTACATTATGCTACTGAGCAATGTTCTATCAGACGTTTAGTTCAGTTCCAAACATCTGTCCATGAACTTCCACTCTAATAGCTTGATGTGAATTGATTGTCATCTTCAGCCGGTCAGGGTGATAACATAATTTTCAATATGCAAACTTCATACCACACAGCGCTTCTATAAATAATACACTAAACTGATTACCGCTGATGAAGTAAGAAATTTCAATATGGCATCTCAATTATTTTCCCTGAATGTTTCTTGGGTAAACGAGTGGATTCGAAGTCTTCACGAAAACGTCCACTTGACAATGTACGCTTAAACGGTAAAACATTTTTGAATAGCACAACACCAGCCGCGTACTAAAGACTGTTGAATATGTTCGACGACTAGTAGTATATGGCCAGTTTAGTTAAGAATATGTTTATTTATTACTTTATCAAAGTGATTAAAAGACGAAGAATGATGGTGCATTCATTTTACGGTGACTTTCAAATGACAAATTTATAATAACGGATCGGTTTTCATAGTAAACAAGTAAGTGGACAAAATCACTCAACGGGTCCTATAGGTCACTAAGTTCAAGGAAAGGTCCGATTTGTGAACAGCAGTTTCACAATACACGAGGTTGATTTCGGATAGTTGGCTACGACCGCTTCAGCAGACCGCAAGAATCCTGGGCAGAAATAACATAACAACATTCCGAATGCACAGGTCGAATTGACAGCGCGACCAGTTGTCAGGACGTGTCTGGCGACCGAAGTGTAATTTATGACTCCGAAATTAGACAGCAAAACACTAAACAAACTAGACTGCAGTTCACAAAGTTATTGACATACCATTCATTTGAACTGACTACAGGAATTCCCAGACGAACTGATGTGCATTTTGGGCTGCGGATCATTAGGGGACAGTTTTTGGTCTGCGAATTAGATTGTGCTGACTACGTTTTGATTAGCACACTTCAGACCGTCTGATGTCCTTTCTCATCCACTCAGTCCGTTGGCTGATACCTCAGCAAAAGTGGGAAACAAGGTTGTTTGCGGAAACGCCTGCGAATGTGATTTCTGTGTATACTTAATTTATTGAGAAATAGGTTAAAATGATCCGAGTGAAACTCGGCAAGTGACCTTTTTCAAGATTGCCGTTAGTATAGTCCATCTACTCGTTGCTTCATTTATCCAAGGTGCCCAGTTCGGATGCTGTTTCAAACGTTACATGCAACGCAATCAAACGCAAAACCCAGCCGACCCGCGCAGTGACTGTGTTGCACAATGAGAACACAGAAAATCTGGACTGTTGTTATTCTTTACCCAACCAACCTCGTACGTGTAGGCCGTGGTCACTTGATCGAGATAACGCAACCAAAAAACGAAGGTCCGAGATACAGGTTCTGGTAAGTTGAAAACGTTTCCGGTTGAACATTACTCCAAGTAATATCGCTGTGTAGACAGACAACGTGAATACTGTATGACCGGCGATCTTTGCTGGCGTTGTGTTCAAATCTCCTTTTTCATTACGTCTTGTCTATACGGTAACACAACGTAACAAACAAGTTTGCTTTCGTGAATTTGTTTTCTGGCTTGGTACAACATGACGGGGGAGATTCAGATTGCTAGGGTGAGAAGTGTTCAGATTTTCAAAACGGGCCGGCTGGAAAGTCAATGGGAATGCAAAAGATTTGTTAAAATGTGAGTGAGGTTAAGTCTGTATGAAAGCTATTCGAATGAAGTGTCTAGACGAAACCTTCGAAAGTCAACAAACAACCAACTATCGACCAGAAACGGGAAATTTTACAAATCACGCTCCTTTAAGGTATTCACTCCGGCAGACATGCCAGTGTAATATAATGCCAGATGGCAAAAACCGAAATCTGCCTCTATCTGTGGAAGTATCTCTCTTACTCCATCCTGTTTTCTTTCAGCGGTGGTGAATAATAACCGAGATCGGGAGAATATGCTGATGAAACTTTTGAGATACAAGTACAACACGCCCGGAAAATTGTGAAGCCAAAATGGATATCTGGTAGTCATCCTTGATGAAACCGTGGAACCGAAAATTAATCAGTTATCAGGAGTAGCTCGTGTTAATTGAAATGAAATTTAGTGTGATAAAAGTGACGAACATCTTAACGACAGCTTAACAGGTTAGGTGAGCCAGACGTGCTGTTTCACTCGATAGCACTATGGCACGCGTGAATCATGTAACAAGTAATGATCATAATATTTATTCGTCTTTATATGTCCATTCGTCCATTTGCCGTTAACAGATCAGACTGCTTTAAACTAGCCATATATCTTCCGTCAATCAGAACTCGTGAAACGACACGATATTATCAGATGACATTCAGTTGAAACAGGCTAAATAGATACGGTGAATGCAGTCTTCAGGATTAATTGTTACGTATTGTTTAAGAGAGTTGTATCCATATTTCACTCTAGTAATATCCATTTTGTAGACAGTATTCAGTTTTAACAATAAACGGAAGAACATAGGAACACCAGATTGAATGTTAGTTGATTAGTCTCGAAAGAAAAATTTAGGCATCAAACACGAAAAGTAGCCGTATATGAACTATGCGATCAAAGCAAATTTTTATGGAGCAGTTAACCTGAAACATTGGTTCAATGTTAGCTGGCCGCCTAGAAATCAGGTGCTATGGAAATCACAATTGGTTTATTGACTAGTAAACGGATGTCTAGACATGCACTTCTTGTTGACTGACCGAACTATTTGGGAAGAGCACACAATTTTGTGCTTCTTCTGGCCATGCGAACATAAACTGATTGGTTTAGAAATTGGAATATATATATAAGAGCGTGAACGTTTGGTATCGTACTATTGATAGATACGATATGACAGACAAATATAAAGTTGAAAAGAACCATTCACTTAGCTGCTGTAATAAAAATAGGAAATAACGGGGCAGCCGTCAGCTCACAACCAACACCTGAACACAATATATTTACAAGATGTGAGCAAAGGATCCTATACCAAGTTTCACAGTTGAAATACATGAAGATGAAGCAAGTCATCTTGAAAAATACTATTCATAAGCTAGATCGACTGTTGTAAGTCTAAATTGTTTCCTGGTTCATTCAGAGGCTTTTGTTTGCCTCTACGATGGCTAAAAATTAACGTGGACTCATATGACATATGTCTGAATATACAAAAGATGATTCATTTGAAACATGAATAACAGACATACAGTACCTCCATGTGGACCGTCTTTATCTGTCTACATTGAATTATAATCCAGAGATCGATTCAGAAATGTTAACGCTTTCTGTTGCTCACCATTTCACAAACTCTACAAAAAACCATAAAGTTCCCCAAAGAAAATGCTTCGAATCACTCGTTATACATCACATTGGTACGGTTAGTATATCAGTGGATTAAGTTTTTTTGTCTGGTGTCGTGACATCAGTTCCATATACTGCAAAAATAATATTCTGTTTATCATACATTCATGGACATCAAGGGGTACAGCTTGTTGGCTAAACTCGTGGTTACTGTGGACCAAGCATGGCGGACTTAATAATAACTCTGTGTAAGTCGGTATCTATTCTCGGAAAAGGTCGATCTACGCCTTAGGTCGAAACCAATTGAATAAGATAAAATTTGAATACAAGGCCGTCATTTTAGTAATTCTCTTTATATGTATAATTCACCGATTTGTTTGCATTATCGTTCTCCGCACAACTACACAAGCCAATATTTGAAATATTTAGTTGCAGCTTCAGTGGTATCTTAATTTGCCATTTCATGTTCCAGCACAGATGGGGTGCTAGATGAATGACTGGCTAACACGCGTACACTTACAAGTTGACTGTCTGCAGGTGGGTTTGTCCGTAAATGATGCTACTATAGTGTAGCCTGATTGACACATATGACATGAGGTATGCCTTACTACATTTTATTTGCTAGGTGGATGCGTCACCTTGATTAATTATTGACGTGAATAGAAATTCCAACTGTTACAAATAACAACAGATTAGCTTTCATGGCTGGGTATTGTTTCGTTTTTATTGTGAGGTGCCTTTTGGATTAATTGTTTAATTAATTTTGTGTAAGACCGAATAACCTTTTGCAAGATCATTTGAAACAAAATGTTATCACTAAGTGAAACGGAAGTGCGGTATTGTTTAACAATTCTTATCCGTAACAAAATCCAATCCGTTGGTTAAAACTTGTCTTGTAAAGTCTCACCAACTGATCCGTATCTTTTGAAATACCTTTCCATATACTTTTCTATGGCGAAGATATATGCCAATGACAGGTTTAAAAATCAAAATACTTTTTAAATGATTGTGGCTAACTCTGTCACAGTCAGTTGTGTGTTTGTAAACTTTGTGACCCTAATCTCTCTTACTGAGACTAGTTAGTAAGATATTGTTAAACATGGAAAAAATGTCCGCAAAAACAAAACGTTTCGTCTACACAAGTTTGTCTGCTGTTTTTAAGTAGGGGATGTGTCTACTTTGCCTTCTTTGCCAGGGTTGACAGAGAAACCTACAACGGCATAATACACTGCACTCCAGGACTCAAATGAATGTGAGCATTTTTAAAGTGATTCGATTCTGATTTGAATTGAACGTGTTATGAGCAGGAATTGAACAATAGTGTAGCAATACTTATCCGTTGATTTGACCTTGTTTAGCATTTCGAAATTAAGCCAATCAGTTCAAAGAATTGCAGGAAGAGTTTAGTTTTGAATGAATTAATGGATCATTGATCTCAGCTTCGACATTCTTAGTGCACGCTTCAAAACTACATCTACATATCAAATTATTGGAGTTAGTGGGTACCGTATTGTTTGTGCAATTACTCCAGGACACAGAACTTTCAGTCACGTATGCATCTGGAAATTATCCTATTGGTCTGAACACAGCCCAACCAAATTTCTTCATTTGAACAATACTTTAAAATTTCACTACAAGTTGCAACGCTATGTCCTAATTAAGTCACCAATGTGACGAAATTATAACCGTAACAGCTTGGTTGGTCACGTTGTGGAAGTTGGACCATGACGATCGCAATACTTAAATAAAACGAATGTGGACGTACAAGGGTGAGTCGTTCAGTCGAACTTCTATCACTTCATCCGTGACCAGAATTCGGTAGCCCAGAGCCCTTGATGGACTGCCCTTAAGTCGGAATGTAATGCTTACACTCCATGTGTAGATAGTATTCTCCGTGCAAGCAGCAGTCGTGCTACTCCTATCGTCAGCTCCGCCAACATATATGTCAGAAATATAAAGACGAGTGAAAACAAGGTTGGGCAGAGTGATCAGAGGTGCTGTGGATTCAGGCACAGTGTCTTCTTTGGTGACAATATTTACATGCGATTGTAGTGATTAACAAATCCTCAGTCAGGTACGTGACACCTGCACACTTTGCTGCACAGATTAGTGAGGGTTTTCATATTTCCCGACCACGTCAGAGTTCGGTTATCATGCAGTTTTACGTAACTGTTTATAGTCTCATTATATAACGATCCGTGCAAAGAACGTTCAGTTTACATCTGGAGTACTTGATGTGAATATCTTAGACTGTAAACTCTCATTACTGTATTTACTTGTAAGGCCTGTTTACTGCCCACTAAGGTGCCAGTTAGATGTTGTTTAGTGACAAGGCTAATTACCCATTCGGATCAACATCAATCCTAAATTTTGATTAATAAAAATATTCAAAGGCATTTTGCAAATGTACTCCAAGGATAATACAGGAAACTATGTTATTGCTTTGGGCACATCCAACTTTTGAAAGACTGGACATTTTCTCAGTCCTATTATTCAAACTGTAGGTCGGTTTGCCGGTCCCTTTGAACAGGATTGACTGAACCTAAAAACAGTAGCGTTCACATTCGCAATCCATCAAGTCGGTCAGCGTGCTAAGATAGTCATGAGAAGTGTTCGGTAATCCGATAACATTGGAACCTGCTAGTCGTTTGAATACAATCACATATCGATCGGATCAGTTTACTCACCACTGCCCTTTGAGATTAGGCTAGACCGAGGCAACGAAGGATAATGTTTAGCAGACATGTGCAAATAACAATATGTCCGTTTACGTATGCCTAAGTTGGAAAGCCACCTACTTCTTTCTGTGATATTCTGTGAAAATAGACAATAGTGGTTTCACGCCCGTGAATGTTACAATGCTGCTGCAGAAAGGGCACAGTTGAACATCAAATTTCGACAGACCAGTATAATAGAGTAACCCATCTTTTGCGTGTTCACGTGGTTAGGGGATTAATTTAATCTCGGATGTTGACAAATAATCAAGACAACCGTTTTTATAAAATGCGTTAACGTTTTTGCGCAGGAGAGGTTATACGGGCAGAAAATGTCAGGGTGTGACGTACACTTTGCTTTAAACGAAACATGTAACCTTCACAGTAGATTTGGTAAACTGACTTGAAGGTACTGGTAGTGTTGTGTTTTTACGAACTATGAGATAGTGGCTGATCTTCAGATTCTAACAAATGTTTGGTTTAACTTTAATAGATGATATGCTTGGAATTTGATAATAAACTGAAAATATTGAAATCGTGCGGCATTAGTGAGAACGACATTTTGTACAACCTGTGCGCGCATGCACACGTAATCTGACTGGAAGAGATACACACAAAATAAAGTAGACATAACCACACACAAATGCACGAAACAAACGATATTTGGAGTGAGCTAACGCGGCCACCTAAACGTGGAAACATCGGCTAATCGTTCAATTACTAAAGTAGCCGCAACGTAAAGGCTCATTTTTAATGCACACGGAATGGCAGACAGGCAAACTGATGACGATTTGGCGGGTTATAAGATGCGTCTTTCTGTGTTCATGAAGACTTCTGGGACGGTCACTTTATATCACGTTTCAAACAGGTGTTTGGCAATTAACTCATTCAGCATATTACCCTCTGTAACTATAATAGAACTTTTAAATCACCCGGGATATGATAGAAACATCCTTGATACCCTTTTAGCTGACACCGGAAGTAACAGTACGCAACGAGCAAGGCTAGTGAATCGTAACATTTTCTGAGGAATAAGGGCTCTCACATGATTTTCAGCTGCTTGGCATACTGATCATTCACGTAGAAAGTTGTCAAGTATACTGGTTTATTCATTACCGAAACTTCTTAACAGTTCTTCATCAGACAACAGACGTCTTTTGTTAAAATAACCATTTTCTCCCAACTTGAAAAAGGAGGCCACATTTTCTTTTACTAGTATGTCATTTGTGAAAATAGAGCGAACCGCATTAAACTAAATGTGTGTAACATTTAAGAACAAAACTGAAATTAGACGTGTTGGTCATTAGGTGATATCGGTGAGTTGTTTTGTCATCATATTGCGGTGAACGATGTTACATTTTCTAAATATCTTGTTAAAATAGAAACGGTCTTGAAGCACTAAACAATCCACTTCTGAAAATTATGTTCACCATCAAATCGATAGTATCGTTGTAGGGATTTGTCCTGGTAAACTGTCTGCAGCGAAATTAGATAAAAACGCAATTGTCTGTTGTGATGAAAACTGTGCACCAGATTCACGGTGGATGAGAAATAGTCCAAGACGTTAGGATCCCCAGGAGAAACGGCAGTAATGCAAAATTATGGTTTGTTAGTTACCCTGTCTATCTGTCAAGCAGTGATCATCGATGTACTTTCATATGTAGCTACCACCACCACTTTAACAGAAGTATTCAACTGGAAATGGAGCTGCGCAAAGTGGACAGATTTAGATTCATGAAGCATAGTACTTCTACAAAATTACTCCTGAACAAGCTTGTAGAGGGACAGCGAACTGTGAACTGACCGTAAGCTGACTTCCCTGTAACATGTAAGTTAAGTTTAGGTAGTAAAACCATTGAATTAGTAGTCGACAGTAATAAGTGCTAGCATGCAAATGATGTATCTCCAAAAATATTCACCCACATATGTGAGTTGCGTGTAGTCTAGTCTTCTTCTAAATGCTCGGCCTCATCCATAATCCGGATGAAGTTTCTTCGATGAAACCAGTAGGGCCCTTGTTCATTAAGTGGTCTTGATACAATAAATCGAAAACTAAGGAGACTGAAGATTAGACTTTGTGATAAAAAATAATCTTAATCAACTCACGCCCTAGTTG
The DNA here is from genome assembly GCA_013368495.1 of Paragonimus heterotremus. NCBI lineage: Eukaryota > Metazoa > Platyhelminthes > Trematoda > Plagiorchiida > Troglotrematidae > Paragonimus > Paragonimus heterotremus. Next base: position 63,199 of record LUCH01000612.1, on the reverse strand, counting down.
TAAGACAATGTAAGAACAAGCGTGCAAATAGTCTTCTATTAAGTCTCCCATTATGCCCTTCAACCAGATAAGAGCCGATACAAAAATAGTGTATCAATCAAGCGGACATCCGTTAACCGAACAAAATCACCCGAACCTTGTGAGCAATTCATTAGGTACGCGACATGCACACAAATAAGTCAGAATAAATGACGTTTTATGATAACTCCAGTTCACCTGACTGTGAAGTCAGGCCAAACGACGCTGTAGAGTTATGGCAGCATCACTGTGCTTTAAAACAGACAACAGAGCCTATTGGCCACCAGTTTGCATGGCCGGGAAGAAACATATTTCATATGCCTAGAACGTCCTATAAAACCGTAGCTACTGAGGGCGCTGAATTAGTGATAATGAGGTTTACTAGCGTTTATCTGGGATGGAAATTCTTTGCTAGTCAATCAGATTAATAGCCTTGCTCCATAGGCTCTATCCGTTCTGGCAAGTCTTTTGCACGCCGGCCTATCGACCACCTTGCCGTGTCCCATTTTACTGTGTTAGTTTGGGCTAAGTTTGCGGTGTGGTGGCTAGTCTGTGACCTGGGTTTACGCTCAGACATTAAAGCTTACTCTAATGGAATGTCCTTGGAATCCTGGCTGTGGTTCGATGGTAGCAACTTTGTGGACACGACAACAAATCGCTGTCCACGGCATCCATGCTGTTAGTCACTGTGCCCTTCAAGCTAGGTTCTTCCCTTCCATGTATTGCTTGTTTATTTCTGCCATCGTTGTAGGGCTTATGTTAGCTATGTGTAATTAGCTCGTTATATATATATATGATAATCTCCGAAGTGCAATTTCTAACAAGGGTTTCTTCTAGCGTTTCGCCAGGTTGGGATATCTGTTTATATTCGTGTGTAATACTCACGGGACTAAAACAAAAATGTGTACCAGGTTTCTTCAAAGCAAAACTAACTCAAAACTTAGTTCGTCTGCATTATGTCCGCTTCAACAATACAAATTACCGCAAGCAATTGTCTGGTCATGTGCATTGACTCTATATTACGGGGCGCTATTCGATTGAGGCCAAATCGTTGGCTGTACGGTATTCAGCAGTTATTCGGAGATCAAAAGTGGTGTGTCCCTCTATTCTGGACAGCATCTGCCGAAACTGAAGGCCACGTCCAGCACATACTTTTCATTCAGTCGTTGACCTAAAAACCTCAACAATTAAAGCAGAATCAATCTAATTACATTCCGTCAAGTAAAAGGAAACAGCTGTTCAACACCCTGTGGGTAAGTTTATCTGATATAAGTTGTGTCTTAGCAACTTGATTTTCAAGAATCGTAAATCTGGATTGGACTTACTCGTCTGCAGATGATTAAGAAGACCACTGATCTTGTCCTTTCAGGTGACTACGACGAGGTGAATTCATCCTGTCAAGCGTCAGATAAGTTAGTTATTCAAATGCCTACTTCTAGTCTGGTGCATATTTCGGCATTTTATCCATATTGTTGAAGCTTGTTCTGCCTGCTGTTAGAATGCAGTAGAGTGCATTGTTGTGAAGATAGCAAGCAAGAAGCCTACTCTAGAACACTCCACTCAATTCCAGCCCGTGTAACTCGTTGTGTTTACCAGTGATTTTGCAAAGCCATGTGAATTAACTCTTGCTAGTAACAGATAAAACGTCAGTAAATCAATTTCACAAGTTGATCAAAAACAAACTCGATGTGTTGACTCTTCAGTCTTATTGTTACCAATCAGGGAGGTGATGGTGGGATCATCTCTGTTGAGTACCCAAGAGATCTGGCTTTGCTGCTCACGTGCATTCAAAACCAACTCAACAGTACTGTACACTTTTTTTCAGTTGTAGCAAATATCACAGAAATTCGGCCTGAATTCCAGGAAAAACGGCCGCACTTATCCACAAATAATCCGTTTTCATCTCAGTCCATGCAAAAACACTCGAGAGTAGATAAATTGATCGAGATTTGCATTTGAAAGACAATAAGCGCAGGGTAGCGTACATTTCAAATTCTTTCATTTTATCGCTGTTTATGTCGCATGTAGTTGGAATTCAGACTTTGTTCACATGGACTCCTACATATTCTACAATCGCTCCCCATCTGTTTCTGGGTGAACAGAACAACTTCCAAATTGCAAAAGACTTAACAGTAATCTGATAAATATAAAGGTCTAATGTACATTCAAACTGCTTCTTATGTTGAGCTGATTCCCGGTCTGCCACCTTGACAGCGTATGAAGTACAACATGACAATGAACGGCAACAGTGTCAAGTGGCTAACTCAGTCACTTGTGTCATATATTGGGTCACGAAGATTCACAATATCGTCAACCATTATTTTCAATGGTGAACGGACTTTAGTCTCATCATTTTCTATGTTAATCTTTTGACGCATTCCTGAAGTACGCATAAGAGAATTCGACACATACACCAAATTCTGAATAACGGGTTCTTCGATTCATAAAAATATATGTGGTCATTTGTAACTCACTGATGTACTTCTCAATGTGATTCGCTCCCAACCCCGGTGAAGAGCCCCAGTTGTGTTCTGAGTGAAAAGTAACCTTTACGGAGTATTTAACATGCTACATTATGTCCGTGAAATGAGTGAACGATGCATCATTAGATTACAATCAACATGCTGACTACTCAGTCACATAGTCCTGGAAGTTCATACATACATTCATAAAACGTCACATGTTTTCTCTCGTTATTTTTGCTCCCTGTTACCAGTCAACTAGCAGCGCAGAAGCTCAGACCACCACAGCTCCAAGTACCACTATGACATATGAAGCGAACTCCCAACCTAAACCACTCTACGTGAAACTGGATTCAGTGAAGCCCTGTTCTACAAAACGCATGCGAGTTACCCGCCAACGGGAATGCCCATCTGGTGGTGGTATTCACAAAGAACGTGAGACATTTCTTTGTGTTAGAGTTCCATCGGCCTACAGTTCGAAGAGCACGCGCCTATCCTATCCGAATGAGGGGGATCTACGTATTGGCATAGAATCGACGGATATCTTATATAAAACCAACAAGAATGAACACGTTTTGTTCAGGCGTTCAGGAGACGATCTATACAGTCGCATAACCATTGGAATTAGACTAGCGCTACTCGGTGGACAAGTGATGGTAAGTCCAAGGTTACATCTCAACCAATCACCAGACATTTTCACGTTTTCACATTGTTGCTTTGAGATCTTGGCATAACAGACAGCAGTGGAAATTTCAAATTTCCAGTTTCCTATAATCAGTCAGTTCATACATAGGGAAAATTGGTTACAGAATCCGCGCCTGAGCGAGAACGTTAGATAACATTGAAACTTGACCTATATAACTTTCTCCTATGTAGCATGATTCGACATAGGCAAACTGAGTTTTCAAAAGCAAACATAAATGTAGGCTTTAATCCCGATGGTTATGATATGTCGAGGTCGTGAGTAGAGAAGTCAGACCGTTGTAGGTGTTTCAATTATAATTAAATATTGTGGTCGTTCATCAAATACGGTAACAAATTTGGTCGCATTACAAGATGGTTAGACACCTTCATTTGTAAGAAGTCCCAATTTGAGTACCACCAGTTAGGGCAGGCGTTAATCAAGCTTCACCCTGACAACGGTCGTAAATAAGTTGAGCACAACACTGTAGTCCGAGGATCTGTGATCAGAATTGACTCACCGGTGTGTAACAGAATGCGGAGTGTTGACAGAGTTTGTCACGTTGGGACGTCAATATCATCAACATGAAAGAAGTTGCCGATAAAACTAGTATGTAATGAAGTCAGAAAAAGGACGCTAATGACCGTATCAATGATGCCAGTACACACTTTGAAAAACGTAAAATCGCATTTAATGTCAAACATTATTTCTTAAAGGTTGTTCCCTCAATCCGATTCACTGTTTGTCATGTCCTAATCAAGTTGCAGCTTGGATATACCTTAGCACTTGGAACGCATCAACTACCTTTTGAACTACCAAACACGAAAAACTATGAAAGGACTATTAGGCGACCTGTTGAGTAACAAAGGAAGTACATTCTGTTGTTGCCGTCGATCAGCTAAATGAACATACAGAAACCAATGTTCCATAATAAAGCAAAGAGATGTTGTCCCCTACTCCCCAGAGAAATAGTGTTTGGAATTGAATGACCCAAAGAAAAAGGTCGGCAAAATGTGAATCAGTGAGAACAGAGCAGTTTCCGTTCAATAAATGCCAAAATTGAAAGTTATTCAGCGGCTTATTTATCTGAAAGAGCGTTCCGGCAGTTGGGATCATTGAAGGTCATTAGACTTCGGTCGTCTACTCAGATGTCCACTCGTGCGTCATACGATGGGCTTCGTTCACGTTAATGCAGCCTCGTATCTGCGCCCAACGGACCGCTTTGAGACCACAAGTAAACCTTGATGTACACACTTACGCACCTACAGCCACATGTAAATTATGTTGTACTAACAGAACAAGGTAAAAACATCAATGAGAACACGAAAGCATCATGCATACTGAGTTTTGGTCTTGGCTGGATTGAACCGACAAGAATAACAGCGTAGTAGGACACATGCCGCGTAAGAGCATTCGTCTCCTACCCAAAGTTCGAACAGAAAAAAAAAGCCCGGCCTGTTCATAAGTGGATTTCTTCCAAATGTAGTAGTGTGCAGCTAGCCAACGAGGCGCATCTGAATCAAAGTAATATATCAGTGAGATAGATTACACAAAAATGCACACGTTGAGTCTTTCAAATCGTTTTATGTATGTTATATTGTGTGGGGTAATCTAACTTGTATCAAGTCCGACGAATAGCTTTCACACTTCTCTATACTTTCATTAAGGCTCCTTAAAAGAATGTCTACCACCCGGCGAGTCAAATATACAATTCAGATTCAACCATCAGCATTGTGTATGTATCATCGGAATACTTACAAATAATCATCTGAATGCATAACTGGTTGACCATTTTATGAAGATTTAAAACTTTACTCCAATACATCACTGAATAAATGTTATCAAACTCTATGTGAAAATTGCTTACCTCACAAGGTAAACATCTCACTCCTCTGATCAGATGTCTAACTTAATGTGTAAACTAGCAAAGAACTTTGATCTTACTCTGGTTGACATTGTGACAAAAGTAAATGGTCCCTCTGCGATGCAAGATAAACCAAGGTGAAACCTGAAATCATAATCTCCATGACTTCCTACTATCACTGTTAAACGGAACTTGGTATTACAAAGAAGCAACCTTGGGGATAGATTGCTGGACAACCAACTACATTCAGACAAATTATTTGGGAGAGCAATAATTTTACTGACAGTTCTCTAAAATTTCATTTGACAGGCAAGCCACACAAGAAAACTGCTAACCAGGTAGCACACAATTCCCATTTGAACATGAATATTGCGGGTAAAACCTTCCTGCGAAGAAACAGTTCTCCCACCATAATTCAACGTGGCCTTCCGAAGTTAATGTATGATAAACTCATGTTTCCAGAACTTTTTGCACTTTCAGTATTTTTGTGTGTATCTATCATGCAGATCGACCTATCTATAAGAATCATTCATTGAGAACTAAATACTGTGAATTCCAACCAATGTACAGTGGAAATGAGGGACGGACGTGTAGTTTGTTCGAGAATCTAGAGTCTGATAACTATTGACAGCCGCATCCGCAGTTAAATATTCTGAAAATTATACTCGTTTAGGCAAACGTGTGAAAGCGACCATAAAACGTGCGGACATACTTTTAGTTTCCTTCTCACGAATAAAATAAACGCTGAGTTGGTGAAACAACAACATCCGTCTAGTCTGCTTATCAAACGACAAGCGATGGGTCAACTAAAAATGTGCAAGAGTATAGTTTAAGTATTTGATTTTGATAAACATTATTTATATAAGACCACAATATGAACAGAAAGAACATAGATGTTAGCAGTCTGTTTTCTGCACTTCATAATAAAGAAACCATAGAAACTGGTTTATTCCAGATGATAGTCGGTTTGATTATGAGACTAAAAAGAGTATTTAAAAAACTGCAAACCTTCTTTTGCTATCCACGAAAAGTAATTCATATAGCAACAATACCGATCTAAGTCAAAGGTTGTTATTCCGTTCAAAATGTGTCCTTCCAGGGTTAATCGATAATTTCCAAGTCGCCAACATTTAAAAAGCTTTCTCCCCCGCTTGCCACCGAATATTAAAAGGTTCTCTGACCAATTTGAAGCGTCTACTGTATTTGTGTCCTAGCTGGTGGAATATCACCACCACACCAGATAGAAGGCTCGCCAGTGCGCTCACACATGGATGAACATAAACAGCAAAAAATCGGACGATCGCTGCGATGACTGTTGCTGAATCATCTTAGGCACCCATTACTGTCTGCGCGTTAACAACTTTGTTTGTGTGCAAAAACGTGTATGATTTTATGTGACTGACGAACACCACCAAATTATAACAAATCTTACGATAGTTGATAAACTGTCCTAGATAACAAACAGTAGAATCCAGAATGGAATAATGAAATTGTATTTTCGTAGTAAATCACCACAGCCTGTGTGTTGTCCTGTAGCTTTTCCGTCACAATTCGGACAGCAGTGTCTTCATTTATAAGACTTTGTGAAATGTGGCGGACACAACTGATCTCCTATAGATGTCTCTACCACACCTGCTCAAATATTTTGTCAATACCAACAGTCGGAAGACTATTGAAGTAAAGTAGAATTCAGAATTAGCCCTTTACAAATGGTCAAAAATATGGCAGATTTAATCCAATCACGGCTTGACTAAATTGCTATTACAACGTATCGTCGTATAACGCGGATCACCGTAAATATGCTTGTTTTGTACAATATTATGAGGAGGTGTGGTTTTTCTTGCTTTTAAATTAAAATCAAACGATCTTAGACATTACTACCAAACGAATCTTCAGAATGTAAGTCAACGGCGCAAAAGTTATATTTCATAACATACTGATCACATACGGCTGGATAATAAATTAGACAGGCATCTATAGATTGTAGTATGCATCACCTTCTCACTAATTAAGTTCCTCTTATTGTAACCCGTTCTATCGTCCAACTTTATTTTCCTGGCTAATGCACACCAGAGTGTTGGTAATTTTGTCCCTTTAACTCATGCGAGTTGAGTGTTGTCAGCAAATCCGCATTTTGATCACATCCGCTGAGATATTTGGACACACTTTGTTGCTGGGATCACAACCACGGAACTTTTCCTAACCCTGGCTGCGAATAAGATGACATCAGATTTTGCGAAACAATTTTGGTCTAGTCCGTGTTGTTGTGCTACACCTGATATAAGCTTTTATTCAGATATTACGATGGTTTCATCTAGAAATATTGACTGAAACACTGTCTACTTTTCATCACTGTTTTTTCTCAACACTGCGTATGTGACATACTCAATGCACACACAACCAAATAGTTCGGCAATATGTTTTCGGAACACACGAGTACAACATACTCAAAAACGTGTTGATTTCGTTACACAAGTTTCGGTGTCTGGCGTGTGTTGTTTGATTGAAACCCCATCGCTTTTCACGCTGTGTACTTTTTGCACAATTAGATTAGGCTGGAATGACAACCAGATGGTTAGCGTAAGATGTGTATTTAGCAAATCATGGCAACAATTGAGGCTTGCCTACCTGCGGTATAGTCACGTTTTTCTGTCTCGCTGCAAAACAGTTAATAATGTTTCTTTCTTCAATTTATCCAAAGTTATGCAAATTCAAGGTCACCGCCATTTTTGCCATGACAACTTTCGTTCAGGCTAATTAGCCTATGCTTGTTGTAGATTCTTTCGCAATCGTTATGGTGTCAAGACCTGCTACAAGTTCAGAGGTTGATGAGTGTACATATGTATACACGACTAGTTAAAATTTTCACAGGACACAGTAAGTTCAGGTAGAACCCAAATGTTGGCGTCAGGGTTGAATGTGTACATGCTACACATAAAACCATATAGAGTAAAGCAAGAAACAGCAAAATGGTTGATGCCACCGAAACAAACTATAATCAGTGATGTATTGTGTACTTCAGTGTAAAACATTTAGGGATCTATAAAGAACTGGCTTTTTTTTAAAAAAAAACATTAAAGTGTCCTAGAACTAGAGGAAATACAATCCATTATCACAAACCATTTTAAACCTGTGGAGCTGTTAGAAAAGTGATGACGAATTCAACGTGACACATCAGTCCTGACCATTTATGTAAATTATTGATTTGCAGGATGAATAGTGTGTGTCACAACTAGTTTGCAAGTCCATTAATCAAATCCTGCAAATAATCGCACATATCACATTTGCTCAGTGCATTTTACTATTCTTTTGCGAAGTCGGAGATGTAAACGTTTTACTGTTGGTATCGATCTATAGTTAGTATATTCCTATTTGTAAAATGGAACTAATCTGTAGATATGTGTGTTGACTGGACTGAAATGAAGCATTTGTTGAGACCGGTATGGTAGACGTAGACATTCATATAACCGAATGATTTAAATAGTACTGACGCTTGCATTCTTGAAATACACAGAGAACAGCAACAACGCATAATACTGAAGTCACAAACTTCCGATATGTTGTTCTAGTTTAGCTGAGGCTAATGGGCTGTTTGAGGTGTAATAAAGTTCTATGTGATTGAAAAAGTGTGCATATAATTTAACAACTAAATTTCTCAATGTCTCTCGTGAGCTTCTGATTTGTTCTACCCAACTGAATAGCAATTCTGGTTTCGCAACCATTGTTCTCGCCTCCGCAATAAACCAGGTTACTACCCTCGCTGGAATTTTAAAGTTTGTTTCACACGCCAGGGAAAGAACCGGTCCAAACCGTGTGCTAAATACACTGTTGTTTTATTCACAGTTCGTGAATTCATTCAACTGATGAGTTACGGCAATGTCTATCCTAACTCTTGAGAAGTGTTTGAATCAAAAGCTAAATGTGTCTATCTAACTTGGACAGCCCCATTGAGTGTCTGATTAGGTCAAAAGCGGACCATTCATAAGAAGTCAATATAAACTATTTAGTACATGGATTTCCCCTTCGTGGATTTTTCACAAGGCGTTCTCTGAATACTGTTTACTAAGGTTCGCTAATACCACACATCTGAAAGGTTTCAAAAATACGTCGCCTAGGAAACCATAAAAGGCAATGGAAACCCATAAGCCTTTATGAAACTCCCGAATAAATCTTAAATGCAAACCAGTAACAGCTGTGTGGACTTTCCTGAGCGTACCTTCCAGTGTTCATCATAGGTCAATAATCTTTATCAGATCTGGGATCGCGCATCACTTCAGTCGGTGGATAGGTGGCCACACTGATATCTAACAGGTAAAGTTGCCGACTAAGAAACTTGATAAACTAATTAAGTTTAATTAATCGATATATTGTTTTGGCCACTGGGTAGTAGATAAAACAAGTTCGTGTGACAGCCAACGCTATTCATCGCCACAAAACCTTTCAAAAATACATGACAAGCTGAATGGGTCCAGATATTTAAAGATAACAGAAGAATGTGGGACATTTCAAAATAGTGCGTAACGAATTACCATTGTCATGCTCTTTGTTAATTATTCCGTCCTAATGGTAGATAGAGTAGAATGCAACTTTTTGTTTGCCTCAAGTTCGTGGGTTTCTTACTTTGTGTTTCAAAATTGCACTCTCAGTTACTCATAACCTTCTGCAGTCGTTGTAGAACTTTCGTTATCCTGGTTTTTCATCCGCTTTTATCATAAACCACTTAGAGGAAATCTCGGTAGGTGATGGGGGACATACATGTTAATGGTTCAATGGTTCATTTACAATACTTGTGGTTAAGCAACCTCGATATTGAAATAACATCGGGAAACAAGGATCACGTGATCGGATGACTACAAAAAATGTGCAAATTTAAACGGTGGTACCCTTACAGTTTGAAAGTTGTATGTAAATCGACAGTCTAACTTTAGACAAAAGTCTCATGGTTTGCCTTCTGCTTTCTTGCAAGTAAACTGCTTTTTTAATTGTATCCCAGCTAAGTAGCTGTTACGTATCTGTATCAACTAGTGATGTACTTCCGTCGTTGATAACGATGACGATAACACGCAAATGACGTATATGGCCTGAACAGTTAAAAACCAACTGTTGACGGCGTTGATTATGTGTTACTTGCTTAACAGGGTTGTGCATAAGACGTTTAAAAATTTTATGCAGATACTAAATTCTTGATTTGCGTTCAAGCAATTTGTAATAAAAAGACAAAGTCTGTCAATCCACAGTCTTCGCCATTTAGGAATTGAGAAAAATAACTCAGACATGCGAAAAATGTCATGTTCAACTAATCTACTTGGCGCAACGCTTTCCTACACTTTCTTCGTCCATTCTTCTGTTTCCAATTTTTCTGCACATTGCGAACACGCACTTATTCACGACCGCGTGCGTCATAGTCGATATGATTGCCTGTTATTTGTCTGATTCTTTCAGATAAAAACCATTTATTTACAAGACATCCTGGTTGTCCCGAATGTGTTAACTTCCACTTTAATTGTATTTATACGTGTCAGGTAGCCATGAATGATATATTAAGATACTCACGTAACGGTGAATTCGAACAATCTTGACTGAATTGAGGCGGTCTGCCACCTCCCTATATGTGTAGGACCAGACTTCATACATTAAAAGTAACTGTGTAAATCTCGCTAACTCCTAAATTTCCCCTGTCAGATAAACGGTTTGAATGGCGACATTCTGACATTACATGTCCCACAAAACACAGCAACTGGAGACCAGTACCGAATTATTGGAGCAGGTCTACCATTATCTCCAGCAAAGTCAAATCGATCTGTTGACACCCATGGCGATCTGGTTATTGTATTTCACGTCAGCATGCCCGACTCGCCATTGCCGCAGGAAGTGCTTCATCAGCTAGGTGCCTTGTTGCCAACATTAACTCCCAGACAATCATCTGCCTAGTTTGTACACAATTCTCTCAATTTGAATTAACGTATTTCTGTAAACACTGTTATTCAAAGGCCCCATTCAATTTGTTTCCTTTCACTTGCGACAAAACCCTGGGTTGGTTTGTGTGTACTAAGATATTTGTTTGGCCGAAATAAAATTGTTTCTATATTCAACTGTTGTAAACACTTGTTTACTTGCTGACGAACGAAACCTCCGTTCAGTTTAAAAAAATACCCATTTCGAGATTTTATTAAAGGTTTTCCATACTACCGTGACGCATGACTGAAGAATGAATTAACAAAACAGAGGAAAACAACATCAGAATTTAGCTTGTATTAGAACGTCAAAACTAGCCATGGTTACAGTCCAGCAAGTGTAGTCAATCCACCATTTTGAGTGCGCATGTTGCAAATTTTCCGACAGTTTCTAAAGGTAAACCATTACTGTTGTCTTCACTCAACTGTATGATTAACCGGAATTTAACCAGCTGGCCTCGAAATCATCATCATCATCAACATCATAGCAGCCAATAGTCTGATCAAAAGGTACTGTGGCTCGAAACACCAATCACCTCAACCGTGACGTGCAATATTCTAGAAAAAAACGTTACTAAGAAGGTTGAAAACTATTAATAGAAAACTAAGCGGAAGAACTATAAATGGTATAGATGCAGGTACGCCATTGACTGCGACATACCTCCATCTCGGATAGAGTCTCTAACCAGCGGTTTGGATGATCACGAGGACCCCATCCAG